>LOEQ01004268.1:43055-70908 GCA_001685075.1 Bramus lutescens
GTGCGGGAGCCGGGCAGGACGAAAAGCAGGGCCCGCTCCCCTTATCACTACAGTTCTGACAGTCCTGGCTGTCCTGGAACTCATTTTGTAGACCAGGCTGGCCCCACACTCATAGAAATCCACCTGCTTCTGCCTCTGATGTGCTGGGATTAAAGGTGTGTGCCACCACTACTGCCTGGCCTTGACATATGCCTATTCCTTTTGGTCTATTTTATGTTATTGTGTTGTATGTTGAGGTATTTCTTTTGTGCACATCTATTACTCAAAGATTGTAAATATACAGTTGTAAAACTTTACATTTACAATGTGAGAAAACATGGTGATATATCTTTAAAAGAAAATTGAGACAATATTCCATAATAGATATAAATCAATCAATGAAATAGAATTTATTTAAAAGCAGTTGCTTACTGTAGGTTAATTTATCTACATTAATCCTAAACTGCCAAGTGTTATCACATTATCTGGTTAATATAGTGATTAATTCTTTTTGTTTTTTAAAATTAATTTATTTAGCTTGTGTGTATGAATGCTCTATCTGCATGTATGCCTGCACGCCAGAAGAGGGCATCAGATCCCATTATAGATGGTTGTGAGCCACTATGTGTTGCTGGGAATTGAACTCAGGACTTCTGGAAGAGCAGCCAGTGCTCTTAGCTGCTGAGCCAGCCCTCAATATATATATATTTGTGTGTGTGTGATTAGTTCTTTAATGTTATCTTCTTTTTGTTTGGTCATAAACTCAGAATTTGTGAGATTTTTATTGAAAACATGTTCAGCTTTTTTTCAAATTATATAATGTTTCTACCACTTTTTTATTTCTAATCATAATTGTCATTTTAGAAGTATTTTTCCCTTTTTCATATATATTATTTCTTTTGCATGTTTTGTTTTTCTGTAACTTAAGCTTTTTTACTTTTATTTAAGTAATTGTGATTCATTCAGCTCCTCACATTCAATCTACATTATCGAGTTCCTGTAGTATGTCACGCTTGAGGCTAAATAATATGGAAGAGGAGAGGGAATGGGGATTTTTATATGCTTATGTTGCTAATACAATATAGTTTGTGTTTCAAGTGTCTTATGATCCTTTGGTCATTGCGGTTTCTCCTGTTTCTACTGTAAATACGTGTTTTGGTGCAGAGACATATAAGATTTACACAGAAAATTCAGGTTTTAAGTTCCCAAGTTAAAATTTGACCTCAGCATATCTAATTTTGTACAACCCTGCCTTTGTGTATGGGAGACAGGTGTATAAAATAAATATATTTCTTGTCTTCGTGGAGAAAAGCTTAGTGTATTTTAAGTTCTGCTTTGCAGGTGTCTGTGGGGCTGCTCAGGAGGGTGAAATCCTCCCAACCCACTAGGCTCCTTTACAAAATCCACCTCATTTACTAGCTTTTTCATAGCATAATGTGAGACAAATGGATTCTCCTAGAGTCACCAAACTAGTAATTAACTATGCTTACGTCTGTGATCAAGTAGAATGAGGATCCTACCCTCAGACAGAAAATTGAGACAGAATGACATACAGTTGAGAATGTAAGTTTGTAAAGAAAGATTACTCAGGTTCTTCTATATACAAGTGGGTAAGAGCGTTTTTCAATCAGAGGATGAATCTTATGAAATAATGCCATTTTATCTCTTTCCTTAAGAATGGGTGCTATTTAAACCTTTGGAAATTTGGGGCAAGTGATGGGACTGGTAAGGAACATCACAGGAAAGGATGGAAAGTAGGAATGAGGTGTAGAAAGTTTAATGTACCTAAAAGAAAATTGGTTTGTAGAAAATACTGATAAAACTGGTGATAAATGTCAGACTGTGGTAAATTGAATGGAAGACTAGGATACTAATATTTTACCTAGAGATAGGAAATCTTTCAAAGGTGTTTGCCAACTTGCAGGTATGGTTGCCTTGGCACTGATTGAGGAAGATGTGGAAATGGACTGACAGGAGCACATGACTGTTGTCTTCGTGAGACACAGTGGTGCCAGGAATGAAGCAGGAGGACAAGCTTAACAGACATTGCTCAGGCTAACTTGTCAGGTCTTGGGGACTGCTAGGAATCAGGGACTAGTTAAAAGAAATGGTTCAAGGTTTACATTCCTATCCTAGGAATGAGAAGTTAATGATATTAAGTTGAACAGTGAATTTTATCATTTGTATCTTGATTCCAAAAAAGATTTGAGGCATCTGTTAGGGTTAGGATTGTTTACAGCAGGATTGTTTTGGAGGTGAGGTCTGAGAACATTTCCTTCCATGGAAGCCTATGGGGACACTTTATTGTATAGTGAGCAGTATTGCTAACTGTATGTCCATAGTAAATATCAAATCCACATATTTGGTTGAATTTGTAAGATTTAAGCTGGGGGAAAAAGTACTTTTTAGTAGAAATACATTGATTTGTTTTTAAAGATGATGGTGGCAAGTCTGATCTTAAAATTGGTGGTTTTAAATTGTGCTCACTAGAAGGAATTTTATCATGGGCCTCTTGAAAGCCCTTCCCTTCATTCTCTCTGCAATAAGAGCTGCCCACCCTTTGTCTGTTTGAGATGGTATGTGCATCTTTAAATTTGGTGTTTGAACAGAATCATAGCTCAGAAATGTTTGAAACCACTGGTACATAGTCCTAATTCCCAAAGTAAAGTTCAGGAAAAAAAGAATCAATTAATGTAATTGATTATTTCTAGTTTTATGAGTAATATGATGCTAAGATGAATGATGCTAAATCAATAGCAAACATATATAATACTTACTTATTGCATTTTTTGTGAATAGGATCTATGATAAAAATATGTCCCACTGAACTTGAGGAATGGGTAGAGTAACATTCTGATGATTTTAAATGAACATGATTTCATAAAGTTGAGCCTTTAAAACTGTTGGTATCTGACTGATTTCACAGTTTGATAAAAAGTTTGACTGCCCCAAAACCTTTCCTGCCTTTTAATGACACCAGACATGTTGATGATAGAAAATAGTACATGGTGGGAACTTAGCTATTCAGTTATAGCCTCAGGCATAGGAAGTTTTACCTGTGTTCTCTTTGACTCACTGTTTCCCCTGTTCAGGGAGTGAGTCAGCCTGTGAGTCATTGCTTATTTCTGAAGTTGCCCTTCTCTCTCTTTCCATTTATTCTTCTTGTCTTAGGCAGATTCACCTTTCATATTTAGTATTTTTTTCTCCTTAGTCAAAAGCAAAATACTGGTTTATGACAATTTCTATACCCAAAATGTTAACATGCTCTTTGATATTCTTAATTTTCAGTGATTTTTAGATGCGTGGTAAGCATGTCCTTTGTGGGCTCTTATAAGACATTGGCCAGATTGTCATAAAACTATTAAATGCCTGACTGGTTACACAATTGTACTAAACTGCTTTTAAAGGGAAGGCTCCAGATTTGACCTCTTTTTGGAAATTTAAGAGATAGGGCAGTGCTCACAGTTCATAAATGAAAAAAAATAAGCAGTTCATGTAGGCATAAATGGACAGCAAAACATATTTGCAATTAAGGACAGGTCTGTGTTAAAGGTGTAAGAATAGGTAGCGTAAGTGCAGGTCAGTGAAATGAGGGACTTTCTGGAATTCTGTGTAAAGCAGTTGAGCTTGAGGTCAGCCCTCCCTTTACTGCCGACCATAGCAACAGTTCTCTGCTGCAGGTCACCTTGCAGGCCAGTAAAGGGGACTGGAATTCCTCTTTGACAATTGTCCTATTTACATAAGCATTGTTTTCTTCAGTCAGTAGCCAGGGAAGGGGAGAGGGATAGCGAAGGGCACTCACAGACCAACATTGTTTACCAGTAAGCAAGTGCTATAAAGCCAGGCAGTAGTGGCATATGCCCTTAATACCAGCACTAGGGAGGCAGAGACAGACAGCTCTGTGAGTTTGAGACCAATCCAAGTTCCAGGATAGGCTGCAAAGCTACACAGAGAAACTCTATCTTGAAAAAAAAAACAAACAAAACAAAAACAATAGCAGAAAAAAAAGTAAGTGCTGTAAAATACCAGAAGAGGACTCACTGCTTGAGATCTCTGTGGGCCAGAGTTTGGAATGAGGATTAGAGAGTGGTTTGTGAGCATCTCTGACATACTAGGGGCAAAATAATTTAAACAGCAGCCATGTCTCACAAATTCTTAGTCTGTGCACTGCTAGATATTTGAAGGAATTTTGAACAGATATGGTGCCTTGAACTTAGAAGCAGTGTGGCAGGTGAGGCATGGGAAAGATTGTGTTGCATATGTGCTAATCTGCACAGAATGGAAAGACATACATGGATGAGAATATCATGATTGTATACACAACCGAAAAATAAGCAAAAACCTTTAATGCATCTGGAAAACTTATAATATATGATGGGATATTGTTGATAGCATAGATAGGCCAATAGCTGACATCATTATGCAGTGTCACAATCTGCGGGATTCTTGAGGGAACCATATTGCAAGTACTCAATCATTGTGGGAAAACTACAGGGGTAAGGGGACAGGAGTTTCTCTTTACATGTTGAAAGTTGTGTTTGGAAGTGGAATTGGGTTAAATATTTTCCTTCTAGGCTCTTGAATCCCTCAGAATGAGGTATTAGTAAGATGCTACTGGATGCTCTTCTCAGCTTGAGAAGTAAGCAGTTGGTTTGGAGCAGACCTAACAAACCAGGACTTCCCGCAGTGGAGGTGGAGCTAGGGCCTACACTTTAACAAGCTTTTCAGGCCCATTGCTGTTGCTGCTGCTCCTGCTGGACTGTGAACCCCACATGAGAGATGAGAGTCAAGTGTATTGCAAAGAACTGAAGGACCAGAGAGCTGATTATGCATAATAACTCTGAGTTTTGTCAGGTAGGATGTAGGCACTTTACTTGTTATTTAGTTTTCATGGGAAACTTTGGGGATAGGTGCGGCTTATAGATGAGGGAGTTCAGACAGCATGCTGTTGCTCAAAGTTTAGTGAGAGTATAATGGAGATTCAGACACTAACTTAAATCTTTGCTGGTCTATCATGTTTCCATCAGAGTCTGTCTTTTTCTTTTCTTCTTTCTCTCTTTTCTTTTTTCTTTCTATCTTTTTTTTTTGTTTGTTTGTTTTTTGAGACAGAGTTTCTCTGTAGCCTTGGAGCCTATCCTGGAACTAGCTCTAGTCGATCAGGCTGGCCTTGAACTCACAGGATCCACTTGCCTCTGACTCCTGAGTGCTGGCATTAAAGGTGTGTTCTACCACCACGCCTGGCCCAGAGTCTTTTCTTAGAATATAATTTATTGTTGGAGATCTTTGCTCTATTTCTTAAAGCTTCATCATGGGAGAAATGAAGGTTTTATGTAGATTCAGGAAAATGAACTTGTCAAATATTAGAGCCCACTAACTGAATTGTATAATTATAGTGTACGTTCTTGTCTTTTAGGTCTAAGTATAGCTGCTGTTACTGTTTGTATTCCTCAGGTATATATACATGCATACATACTTTATAATTTGCAGTGATGAGATTGTAGCATATGTAATTTAGCATGATGTTTTTCCTCTAAACACAGCTTTAGCAGTGACAGAGAGCTCCTTACACCTCTGCGGATTCCTCAGTCATTAGCACATTCAGTAACTCCATCTGGGTACCATCCCATTTTCCTCCCTCTCCCAGAAGCTCTGCTGCCAAATTATTCTGCTAGTTTCTTTGTGATATTTTCAATTTAACCTTTTGTTTTTTGGATGCTGGGGATCAAGGGCCTTACCCATCCTAGGCAAATACTCTATCACTGAGCTACATACATCCCTGGTGCCTAGTCTTGTTATATATATGTTATTATATATGATCTTATTATAAATATATATATGTAATATTAGTGAGTGCTGAGTCACTTTTCATTTTAAAATTTATTCTCTGTTTCTTTGTGCTGCACACAATGTCTCTGTCATTTTAGTGGCTTCTGATAATGTAAGTGGGACTACATGTGGGGTTTAAACTAAAGGTCATAAATTTCCTTATCTAACCAATCACCTTTTCCTTCCTATGTTATCCTTTTCTAATTTTCTACCTTCTTGCATCCATCGACAGGTAGGCTAGCAGAATCAGAACCTGTAATAATGGTACAACTACAGAAGAACTTTATCTGTTATTCCAAAATTAGTTTTGTATTTATACTGTTATTTGCCCATTTCATTGATTTCTAGTGCCTTGAGTTATACATCTTAGGGAAAGTGTCATGACAAACTAACTTCTAACATTTCTTTTTTTTTTTTTACTGGATGTTTCTAATTAAAACTAATATGTAAATTTATGTTTTCTTTTCTAAATGGTTTCTAAACTGTTATACCTATGATTTTTCATTTGTATATTTACTTAACATGTGAGTCTTCCTTTTTACGACATTTTAAGTTCTTGACTTGGTCATTAAAAATATTCCATGACAAATGAAATGTGGGTGCATGAAGGCTGTTGACATTTTGAGATCCCCAGACAGCTTTCTCATCTGGGTTCTTTGTGTCTCTAGAAATGTGAACTGTTCAACTACCTCATGGCCGTCTGGGCAGGGCATTCCCCCATGCCCCATTGGCACTGAGTAGACTAGAATAATAAATGTATCTCCAGCTCTATTCTAACCCTCTGGAGAAAAAAACAGGAGCTAGAGCGTTTTTTTTTTAAACTTTCTAGAGAGTTTTAAAACATTAAATCATGGCTGAAATTGGGCAAATAGAACATGCTAGTAGTCCTGGAACCTTTGCATACTATCTGTTAGAAGACAAAGTGTCTGAGCATTATTATTTTAGTTGGTAAATTCTCCGTATTGTATACGTTGAATTTTAATTTCTGCTGATATTTTTAATTATGTGAAGGTGGTGTGGACATGGCACAGACTACTGATTATGATGACTCAGAATGGTCAAGTTTCTGATCAAACTCAACGTCTCCCTTTGATAACCTTTACTTTGTCTTAATTGCTTTGACTCCCTGATCAAATTATTATTATGAAAAGCAATGGACTGGAATAACCTGAAGATAACAGAGATAGCCTGTTTTGTGTTTTGTATTTTGTCAAAGTTTGCCAACGTTAGAGGATTGTGCTTGAGAACCAGTACCTTTATAGAGAAATGAAGGACCAGGAAGTGATTTAATTAAGGCCAGTATAATACACTAAAGCAGCTGTCAAGAGTAGAAAGGCGGACTAGTATGTCACTTACTCAGCTTTGTGACGGGGCAGGTTTCATGACTGCATCTCTTTTCCTTATCTGAGTAATTATACTACTCATCCTACAGTTGTGAGGATTAAAAGAAAGAGTGTTTACAAAGGGTTAGCATAGCACCTGATCAGTAAATACTCAAACCCAGAAAGCTAATGGATAAACAGACTCAACCAAGGAAAGGTTCCAGATAAACACTACATTTTCAGCATCGGGACCACAGGCTGCATTGGGTACTCAGAGTCTTCAAAGTTTGTTAATTTAAAATACAAGGTCTGGGTATTAGATTGATTTTATATACTTAAAAACATTGGAGAAATAAACTAACTTTTTGGTCTATTCATTTTACTAAGTTGTTTCTGTTTCTATTTTCTTTTTAAAATTACCTATGGTTACACACAGCTATAGACCAGAATCTATTAGGAAAAGAGAAAAAAAAAGAAACTGTAATGTTTTATTGTAAACAAATTTTATAAGAAAAATTATTTTTGGGTAAGGAGACAGTTTTTCAGTGAATGTTTTGCATGTTCATCCTGGCTTTAGCTTATTTATGAACATAAATTTGTTAGCCAGT
The DNA here is from genome assembly GCA_001685075.1 of Bramus lutescens. Taxonomy (NCBI): domain Eukaryota; kingdom Metazoa; phylum Chordata; class Mammalia; order Rodentia; family Cricetidae; genus Bramus; species Bramus lutescens. The sequence continues at coordinate 50,791 of LOEQ01004268.1, forward strand.
GACTCTCATATTTTAATTTATGGAGGAAGGAGAGGGAGATGTGTTGTCTTTGTTTAAAAAAGCACCATGGCTGGCTGTTGATAAACCAGATTTGGTGCCATTGGATCACAGTAGCCAAGTATCACTCTGAGAACATTTAATGGAGCACACTTTATGTCTGTCTGTCTGTCTGTCTGTCTGTCTGTCTGTCTGTCTGTCTATCTATCTATCTATCTATCTATCATCTATCTATTTTGTAAGGCTACTTAGTTTACTTTGCATGATAGTTTCAGTAAATACCCAGCATTGTGAACGACATGCACCTTCTCAGAATAACAATTGGTTAGAATGTAACGTGATTATATTTATTTTCTTATTGTGTTTTTCTCAAGATAATCCTTTTTATAAAGCAAATATAAAGCATGCCCTAAGCATATATATATATATATATATTTTTTTTTTCTTCCTTGAGCATTTTATTCTTGTATTAGTGTGTTTTTGTGTTTTCTGTTACCCGGCTTAGCACGTTTATGTAGTGACCTATAACGAGTGCCTCTCCAGTGGCACCAGGCCTTGGGTGGGGCAAACACAACACAAGGGAGCACCCAGGTTAGCACTCGTTTTGAGGGTTGTAGAAGATCCTTCCTCAAGATTTTCACTCTCGCCACCTCCCGTGTCTCACTGTATCTCAGCCCTACTGCAGAGAAGTAGGCTGTATATAAATGATTTTGATTTTCAATTAGCATAGTCTCATGCATGCTTAGACATTTTATATAAAATATTTATGACAAGATGAAAATAATGTAGTTGAATTCAAGTTATATTACCTGGGATTAAAAGTAAGGTAACAGTTTGAAAAAGTAAACAGCACTATGTCTTTATTCTTGCACGCTCAATAGCTGCCAGAGCTTCTGAAAGCCCTGTTCAGCAAAATCTTGCCAGCTACTGAAATATGCTGCTGTTTTACCTACCTGCAGCCTGTGCTGGTAGCTACCGTTCACTGCTTCATTGGAGACATGTTCCTGTCAGCTTTACTTTAAACACACAGGTGTTCGTTGAGGTAGTAAGCAGTGAGTCTAGCTTTATTATGCTGTTATTTAGAATTCTTTGAGAATTTGCCTGTGATGTGTGTGGTGTGTATATGAATCGTGTGTGTGTGTGCTCGCGCGCTCGCTTGCGTCCGTTACATCTGGAAATGCTCAAAATTTGTTTGCATTTTTAAAAGAACAGTCTGCAGTGAAAGTAGAAATTTTTGAGAGGTGAGGTTCAAGTTAACTAATGATGGAGCATAATGTGAGGAAGCATAATATTGTAAGGTATTATTTGGCAAATGTACCTAGTGCAGGCATTAGCTGCTGCTGCCGTTTGTAAAGGACCATGCATAGGGAGCTAGAGAGATAGACTCCACAGAACTTTCTCTGTAAATCCCAGAACGTAACTAGAGTAGAGCTTTTAGTTTATTCAGTGAGGACCACATTCTGTAAGTTTTAGTGTGATACATGTGTCGTTTTCATCATGCATGTGTATTAGGGTGTGAAAAGAGCCTTTAGAATTTGTTAAAATTTGTCGATCATTGTCAAGTTAGGAGTTGTATTTCTTAAAGTTAGAATTTACTTAAATGCACCTTCTCTACTCTGAAACAAATTTCATTTCTACAGAAAGTTGTGCCAAAGTAAGTTTTCCCAAAAAAAAACTTATTCCGTATTTAGGTCCACTGATAATGTTTAAAATAAAAATAAACTCCTAACAACCAAGGGTGGAGGGCTGTCTAGATTTGTTTCTAGCCTTCTTTTTCATGGCTTTTCTGAAGTGTATCATATTATAAATACATTCAAAATGTTTTGCTCTGAGGATATGTAGCATTCCTGTAAAGGTTAAGTCAATAAAAATGATTTGGATACATTCCTCGGCCTGGGGCTGGAACAGGTAGCCCGTTGTTTTGGGTGCCCTTGAGCTTCTGCAGCACATGGTTATGGTGTAGCCAGAAACCAACTAAATTTGCCTTCTATGTGTGGAAGCATCAGCTTTAAAAACCAAGATTTTCTTGCCTTCTAGAAGCGGGTGATTTTAAAGCAGGCCTGCATGGTTGACTCAGTTCTTTTAAATGTAGCTGGAATTTTGGAGCCTTTCTGTCTCCTCAAGTGCTGAAGATAGACCGTAATAGATAAGGAAGAGGTATGGGTGGGAAAATGCAATGGCCAAGCCTTCTCATAGGGTTTAGAAAGATTGGTAGTTCCGGGATTAAAGAAGTTAACACACATTATAATGATGGCTTTAGATGTTAGACCTTCTTTCCTAAACAAGTTTAGGAGAAAGTTCTGTGCCCATTGGGTGGTTCTGTTCAAATTAAAGCTTGTTGTTTAAACTGCTCAAGTAAACTTTTGTTTTAAAAGTATATGTATATTTCTTATGTTCAAAGTGTTTCTCGTTCTTCTTAAGTACTTACATGATCTAGTTTATATATTTTTGTTTATTTCAGATGCTTTGAGAATGACTTTTCGGGTCTTATTTTTATAGCGACTTTTCAAAAAATACCTGTCAGTTTATGAGAACGAATAAAGGCGTTTTTCTTCATTGTTTTCTTTAAGGAAGTGCAGTGATGGTATTAGGTATTTCTGCATTAAAAATTACTGATCATGTATCTGCATAAAAGTAAATAGAAACTTAAATTGCATGTTTTAGTGAAGTTTTATTATGGAAAATTTATTTTTTTGTACATATAACATACTTTGTAAATAAACACTTAGGACAAAATTTAGTGGTTTTTTTTGTGGGAGTATACAAATTTCATGCCAATGAAATAGACTGGGTTCATCTCAGTAAAAATTTATCACGTATATGAGAGATTTAACCATTTAATAAGTAATTTAGCAATTTAAGACAAATATTTTGCTCTATTTAAGTTTTGCTAGATAAGAATATTTTGATAGATTAAAAATGCATATAAAGATAAAAATAAGACTTTTAGTCACTGGTTGCTTTAAAGCTGTATAGGTGATTGATAATTAAAATATATTGCCAAGGGCCTTTTTCTCTGAACACTGGAGCACTCAGCTCTTCTGTAATGTGCTTTGTATGCCATAAGAAACTTGACTAGTGAATATAGAGTAAAGTTCATTTAGAATACTTCTCATTCATATCTACTTTAGATAATAAGATTTCTAAAATGAGGTGGATACAAGTGGTAAAAGGTTTTAAAAATACTATTTCTTCCTAAATTATCGAGGCAGAGATAGGATGTGTGTGTACATGTATGTGTGTTTAATTTCACCAAGTGTGAGAGTGTAGAGAATTTTGTTTAAATCCTGGCGGTCATGAGCGTGTAAGGAAGTAGTTTCTGGTGTGGATTAATCATCAAAAGTTGGATTACACTGAATTTTCTATTTATATTGCTTTACTAATGTGCTGTAATACAGTTTTTAAAAAAGTAGTATTTACCTAATTGTTTCTTTAAATATTGTGTGTGTGTGTGTGTTCATGTGCATATGTACTTTAGTTTTTCTAAGAACACTAGCAAAATTTTAATGCTTTCTTTTAAAAAGCTGAATCACATAAAGGTTTACAAGTTTCATGACAGTAAACCTTAATTTTAGTTGCTTATCTTTTGTACTCAGTTGTCTGCTGTTGGGGTGCAGCTGTAGAGGGGGGTTTCTCATAGGCTTCTCATAATACTCCTGAGTGTTTGGGGCCTTACCAGGAAATGCTCACATAGATTTTATTTTCTCTCTCCTTTTTAAAAGAAAAATGTGCTGGGGAAGGAACCCAGGACCTTGAGCATGTGGCAAAGGCTCTCGCCCTAGCCCTGACATACATTTATGGTTTGGTACCAGGTTCATAGAAAACTGATTTATATAATGTGAATTGTTACCATAAATTTTTTTTCTGTGTGCTATACTATTGTTGTATATAACTCTTGTATGGTAGGAGTCTAGGAAACAAAGTAAGAATTGTTTTCTCAAACAAATAACCAAACAAGAAACTCCCCCAAGTTCCCCCTCCACAAAAAACAAAAACAAAAACAAAAACTATAAAACCCAAAACTTTTAAAAGATGTATTGACATAAAATATCTAAGAGAGTCTTTACCTTCCCCCTCTTGATGTTCAGGCATCTGTGCTCTGGGGTCTGGTTACAGTGATGAAGTGGAGGGCTGGGGCACTAACTACATAATGTGCATCATTACAGATTAGAATAGAGTGGACCTGATGGACTATTTTCTGCTCAGATTCATTGAAATAATTCTAAATTATGTATTAGAAATAATGACTATTACTAAATATTCATTAAAGAATATCACTTTTCACTTAAAGAATATCTTGGGAATTTATTCTTAAGTTGAGAAGTTCAGTACAGAAATTTAAAAAGAAAATTGCAGTTATAAATAGCAGAAATAAAAGTCTAGTGCTTTAATAACTTACCCAGGTTATATGGCAGTGAGTGATGTAGATGTGTAGTGCCAAGCTAAGATAGCCATAAATAAGGACCTCTCAGCAGATTGATAATGCCCACATTTGCATGTGTATACTGAAATGAATGGTTTTACTATTATCAGTGACTATTTGGATTTATAACTGGAAAATAATGTCTTTGGATTTTATGAGCACATTACTATTTAATAGGATGTTTCTTCATAGATGCCTAATTTTTATTTTTATTTTACAGATTGAATTTTTTTTGCAGTTTACAAAATATTGTCAGTGTAGAAAATAGTTTTTCCCAGAAGATACAAACAGACCCTTAGTTATATAATTTATAATTATTTTTCTTGCTTTATAATCATTATTCCAAGTTTCATAGTCATGTGTGTATACACGTGTATACTATATATAAAAATTTAAAATCAGACTAATAACCAAAGGGAATTAAAGTTGAATATATGTGGCAGGTATTTTGTTTCAGTAAAAAATATGCCTGTGTCCATATAAAGATTGTGGAGTACCACAGCATCATTATTATAATTTTTACAAAGAAAGCCTGTGTATACATATGTTTTTAAAACTTTATTGGTAATTGTTATTTGGTTTGGGCTAGTGTTTTCCCTTTATTTACTTTTTGCTTTTATTGAACCACAAAATAAATTTAGTTGTGAGATAGCTGACCATAAGGAATCCATAAATAATGGTTTGGCTCGCTCAAGTCTCATGTAATTTTAAGGGGACCTATAAATGTGTATTTAAGCTTTTGGAGTTTTAACTTAATCTTTTATGTAAATATATGTTTATAGTTGGTGGTGTAATGATCCAATAGACATCCTTCATGTACAAAAGTTAATGTTACTGAGAAGCAAGTATGATAAAATTAATCTATTTGACTTTGTAGTCAAAATTAATTGCATTACATAGATTATTTAGATCTGTCTTGTTGAGAATGCCTTTAGTTTAACATCACTCTGTTCTATAATTTCTGAAGAGAAATGACAGTAGGATTAGTAACATTCACAAAAATTTTAAAGTAGTTTTAAAAAACTGTATTAAGTACATTTTGGACAAGAATATTAACTTGGTAAATTTTCTAAAATCAGCATAATAATTTTTAACATGCTTCAGCATTACAAAAATTGTGTTATGTCTATCTGTCCATAATTTCTTTTTTCTTCTAAACAATAGACTTAAAGAATTTAAACATTGTTAATTATCACTTATTGTTTATTTGCAGCAGCCATCCTTGCACTTCGTATGTCTTTTGTTCCTTGGATGTATATTGGGTTTAAAAGTTATTATCATTTTAAATTTTTGTTGCTAAGGATTGAACTGTGGTCATTGGGTTTGTGGAGCAAATATTTCGTTACTAAGCTACACTCCTAGCTCCTATATGTTGGATTTTTGAGTATTAATAACAATTTAGAATATTTATAGGAAGAGAATGAATAGCACATTTAACACATTTTTCTTTCTGTAGGAATATTAAGCACTTTCATAGCAACTAGCCTTTAAACTAAATTCTGTAGTTCATCTCATTTGGGAACATTACAATAAGGGCTACAGTTTCTGTTTTCTGGGGGAAAATATGCTTATGAAAAAAATAGGCTTTAGAATTAACTCCTGTTTAATAATAGCACAAGCTTGAAATGTTTTATAGGGTGTTTCTCACATCCATTCAACAGTGTTGCAAACTTTGAATCCCTTGACCTTAATAGTACTATATGGGGAGGAAATTCCTAAGAATTCTGTGTAAGCTGGAGATATTATAAACAGTATAATAAAAGAACATTTCATCTAGAGGCTGCTATAGATGTCTTAAAAAGTTATATGGTCTGTTTTACTTGTGTTTTCTGTTGAATGAACAAAAGTTTGTGGTTAACTGTGGTTAAAATTGCAAGGAAACTCCCTTTGAATAAGGTATAGATTTTCCTCATTTTATATGAATTGTAACACATTAATCAGAATTCATCTCCAGTAAATACTGTTGTCCTTTTGAAATGATAAGAGGTTATTTTAAGGTGTATAAATCATGTATAAAACTTTATAAAGATCCATTTTAAATCATTAAACATTTTATACACTTTACATAATTAGACTATTTTACTGTTTAGAAAATATCAAGTATTAGAGCTTACTATCTTCTTTAATATAGGAGCTTAGTGTTGGCTTTGGTTTTGATTATTTTAAATCTTGAATTGGAGTTATACATCTTTGGTTCATTGGTATAGGAGAGAAAAAAAATCCATTAAGGTAACCTGCTCTGCCTAAACTAGCATTGGGTTGGCCGGTGTCCATTTAATGACAGGTCTGGCCAACTGTTAGAAATAGTCATACACTGTCACAACCATGGTTTTAGCTTCTGCCATAGGATTTCTGTCACCTTGGATTGATGGCATTTATTTGGCCACATATGTAATATTTTTGGAAAGACACTGCAGAGGTTTACGGTTTCAGTGAAGCGTTTATATAAACATGTCTCTAAAGATAGCATCTGCAGTCTTAATGCCTGTGATGAACTTGTGCAGCTTTTCTGCTGCCCTAGACTTGTCGGACACGAGTGTCCTGGCATGAGTCTGAAGCAGCATGGAAGTCGGTACACATGTGCTGTGGAGAGGACTCTGAGATGTCCCTCTGTTCTGCTGTCAGTTTCGAAGCATGCGCAGGGGCTTCATTAATCATCGGAAATGCAGAAATAATGAATCCAGTCCCATTGGAGTTTTGATATGAATACTTACCTTTTCTTATATATATATATAAATACAGTTGAGGTATTTGGGTAACCCCTAACCTTTTGCTTTAACAAGGAAGCACAGTATAAAAATATTACCACAGTTTTCGTGCAAGCAGCTCTTGAGGGGTGAGGAGAAAGCCCTCTAGATTTTTTTTCTTTTTTTAAAGTTGTGATACAGAATGTCTTAACTTAACCCAGCCTAGTACTTGCGGACCACCAATGTGTAAAATTGAAAGCACATGAGCTCTGAAGCAGTAGAGAAGGTTTGTAATTGATTAGCGCTGCTTGAAAGTATTGAAGTACAGTGAGATTTGATTTGTGAATGGTTCTATTCAATAAAGATTAATTCTGTGTTCTTGATAACATCTTAGTCCCCTCCATGAGTCAGCTCCCACCCCCCAGTTTGCTTAACCATTGTATATTTCAGTATTCAGTCTTCTCTTAATGAGCTGGAACATTTCTACCTTACAGAGTTCAACTTAGACTGACTGAAGCAAGTCCGACCATCAGTGATTATTAGCTTAAAGGGTATAATTGAATAAATCATTTTTCTTTTATTAAAACAATTAAAATATATTATAATGTAATTTGTATATTTCATGCGCTTTTCGTGATTTAGAAACTACCAGGAAGCTTATTCATACTTAACAGATCTTTTTCTAAAATTCCATTTACATTTCAAAGCAAATCTTTATTATTTAAAAGTGAATTCTGTATTAATCTTCTAAAGTAGATTCATTTATTAAAATATATGGTAGTCTCTTTGGATATCACTTGGCAGTTTTTTAGCTTTTACTAAATATTAGAGTAGCTAGCCATGTTCGTTCTTTTTAGTTCTTCTCTTTGGTTTATCGAATTTATCTCTATTATTTGGGAAACAAGTTAAAAACTTGGTCACTAGGGAATCTTGAAACTACAAAATGATTATTGTTGATATAGACCACAACTATTGTTTTGGAAAGAACTGTTGACACATTATGTGTTATCAGTGACTTTGGTCTGTTAGAAGGATTATGTGTAGAAATGTAATCAGCTAACTTATGTGATTTCACAAGCGAGACTCTAATGGTGAGATACTTGTTGAGTCAATCTGCTGTTTCAACAGGATTTATTCATATTAAGTAATGATTTCAAGTAGCACAGATTGAAAACCTTGATTAAAGTGCCAAGATCAAGGACACCGGGGCTCCCCCCGCAGTCTGCTGGTCCCTTGCACCCCTTCCCTCATCATGACTGAGGTGAGATAATCATAAGTGCATGCCTTGTTTGTCCCTTACCCAAACTCTAAGCATCTACAAAATTGGCACATGTGCTTAGGACACTGCGTTAGGTGGTTATGCTGAGCACTGTAAGAATTTAACCGTGAAGAGCCGTTTTAGCCTTCACATATTGTGGAACAGAGAAACATGAGATGTGATGATAACCTGGAACGATTGTCCACCCCTCACCTGTAATTAGTCTGGTGTAGTAGGTTCACGTTAAGCTCTCTAGCCTTTCCTAAGGTACTGTTTGTAGGAAGGGGAGGTAGGGAAGGTGAGATTCACCTTCCAGAAGAGAAAGACCGGCTATAGTGTGAAAAGGTACTGCATGCTGAAGAAGATGACTTTGATTGTCTTTTAAACTTGGTCAGGTCTTGGAAATTTTAATTTAGAGTAGTCATTAAGACCCACTGCCACCCCTGTAGGATAGAAGTTTATATAGTGTGTTCTTTGGGACAGTTCTGCCTCCAGTGCTGAATGTTCCTAATTGCTTACTGTGCCTGCCTGAGTAATCCTTTGTAACAGCTTTAGCATTGTTTTTTTCCCTTTTTTTTGTCTCTTAGTTACTAAAAACAAATCTTCTCCTGTGAGAACTTTACTTATAATATGGAGTATATTGATATAATGCAATCTAGTTGTAGTTACTTTCTGCTTCCTAAAGCAGAGATTTTTAAAGTAATGCTTATGCCCACTATTAAAATTACAAAATAATCTATGATTGTTGCATTGTAACTGAGGTGGCCTTACTTTTAGCTACTATGGGAGTCATTAAAACAATTTCATATATTTAAAAAATAAAAACATGAAGTATATTTCTTTATCTTTTAAGAGAACCCCTATCCCCCTTTCAGGTTTACTTATTTCTCTTTAACTTAAGACGATCCTCTTCTAGGAGCCAGTTAAGATGTGTGAAGGAGGAGGAGTAATGGGAACTCCAATCGCTAGTTTGAAAATTCTGCAGCTAAGTTCATAGGGGTACACACAAGCAAAGGATTTGTTTAAAGACTAAAAGACAGTCTTTAAAATCTGCCGTGTAGTTGGGACATGTTGGATATCATAAAGAGAATCATGTAAGTGAACATTTTCCTACAATCCCATGACAGTCGGTCAGGATTGAAGTCATTTACATATCTATGTCAGCACTCACTGGAAACTCAGTATTAAGAGACTGCATTACGTTTGTTTTATTTTAAAAATCTAGCATGATTTCGTCGGCATGGCTCTTTTAAATCCTTCAGGGTATCCTTGTGAAGTTTATTTTTCATGAGACTAAAAAACGGTATTCGTTTTGGTAGGTCTAAGAATGTGCTCAGAAGAATCTTAGAGGTTTCAGTGTTTGCTGTATGTTTGCAACGAGTTCTGTGTGGGAATAATAGCATGTAAATATAAAATTAGAACTATTTAGTAAATTGTAGTTTCATGTAGAGTAAAATATTTAAACACTCTGTGTCCTGAGCTACTGGAGATCGTTTCAGAACAGCTCCGATGTCATGAGAATGCTTCTGTTCTAGCTGAATGTCTGTCTCAGTCACAGAAAACAGTTTAGAAACAAGCTTAAAGAGATATCTGAGGGCACAGTTTCAGACAGTAAAGAGAATTCTTTCAGTGGAACTGCTCTAAATGTTAACTTTCCTCCAGCTTTATTTCTGTGTCATACACGCTAAACCATAATGTTTCGATAATTTTGTGGTCTGCTGTTTTGTAGAAATTGCTTCCTTTTTAAAATTTGTTTCAATATCGGGAACTGCCAAGTCAATAACTTAACAATACTTTGATTAATTCGACATCCAGTTTATTCTAGTAAAGTTCATGATGATATTAAGCTTTTACTGTTTTAACATCTTTGTTTCTGTTACTTTGGAAAACATTTTGATTAACATGAGCTCATTCAATTTTGTCGATTTCAAGCCATTACCCTGAGAGTTAGTTACACAAGCCAAGTGCAAATATTTACAGCAATTTCATTTTTCAATTTGTAGTGCAACAAAATAGCATCATCATGATCTTTAACATGCTATGACCTAGGAAAGGCAGCAGCTCGTCTATGACGGCCCTTTATGCTCAACAGGTTCATAGAGAGCAGGATGAAAACATGGTGACACTTACCCCAGAAGAAGTTCTGCTGGCATGCTGTCACTGTGCTGAAGAGGCTGTTTGATGCCATAGTCCCTCCTTTTTCTTCCAGATAGAGCTTGTGCCCTCTCTTGTAAATACTGCTTGCAGCCTTAGACTGAAAACACAAACCATACCCAGTCCTTGTTTTAGTTGTACAGTATGCCCGGAGTACATAGACTTTATATTTATTTTTTTCTGTCAAGAAATTATGTATCTGGTAACATGTGAAAAGCAAGGAAACAAAACAGAAAAGAATGAGCAAATATTTGAAGGACCTACTATTACTGCATAGACTGTGGTTAGGGCACTCACTGACTCGGTTGGTCTCGGTGGCTGGTAGTGACCTGCGGAGATTAACCATTTAAAAACCAAAGACTTCTTGCTGTCCTCCTGGAGAAAGTTTGCACCGCACTTGTGGTTCTGTGGTTGTTTGTGAGGCGAATGAAGCATTCACACAATCCAAAAAAGCAAAAGCTTTAAAACTCCTATTTTTTGCAAGCACTATTACTGGAGAGACAGAATCATGTGGTTTGTGACCTCACAGTACTCAAAGGAAAGTGGGACTGCCTACCACTGTGGCTTTCCCCCTTGCTTTCTCTCCCCCCTCCCTCTTTCTCAATCTTTTTCCTTCTTACCCCTCCCTCCTTTCTCTTCTCTTTTCCTCTCCCTTTCTGTCTTTTTGCTTATGGGTTCTCTCTCTCTCTCTCTCTCTCTCTCTCTCTCTCTCTCTCTCTCTCTCTCCTCTCTCTCTCTCTCCCTCTCTCACTCCCTCTGACAAAAGGCTTGTGGTAAGGCCTTCCTGGCATCCAGAAGGATATAGCTTTTTAATTTTTGTGACTCATGAGGATTTGGATAGAATACAAATGCTGAAGGAGCCCACACTCCTGTAAGGTTAAGCATTTGGAGAACAGAACTCTGCAGCTAAGGATTTCCTTTCTCCCACCTCCCCACTCCCGCCTTCCCTCTGCTTTTTTCTTCTCTCTTCTCTAACCCCCTCCTTTCCCTTCATTATTATGTCTATGGAAAAGTGAACAAAATTGGCTCAAGCCAGCCTGTGACATTCTGAACAACAGTGCTGATTTACAGTAATTTACATCTTGGGATTGTATCACATGCAGAGCTGCTTCAGGTTTACCAGGGTGACTGATCCCTTCTGTTTGCCTTTTGCTTGTCTTCCTAAACTTGTGAATCTGTAACTCATTGTAAAAAAGTTTACCTTTCCAAAGCTCCGCTTGCAAACTTTTTGCTGGGATTGACTGTAATTGGCTGTCACAAAAGTGTTAGCCTGGGGATTCCTTTACAAATATTAAATCATGGCTGTCTAGTTGATTTTTATTAGGTGGCAGCTCTTACCATAAGGATTAAATGTAATTAGTATCATTTATGTTATTTTTATTATCATCTCATGGCTACTTTGAAGATCTTAAAAAAAACAAATGTTAAGAATTGCAGGATAGTTTGTTGGAATAATGTTAGTTTTCTGTATGATTGGAATTTATCTTTCACAGAAATGTTTTTTGTAGAATTCTTTAGTCAGCTTGCACATCGACTTTCACAGGGTTTTAGATTGCAGATCTTCTACATATATAGTGAAATTCTCAGTAGCTTCCACAGCTCAGCACTGCATTTTACAAGCTCAGAATAGAGTGGGTTAACAGAAACTGTATTTTTTTTCCTGTTGTTTATAATGGAAGCTTTGAAATAAATTACAAAATGCTGTGTGTAGTAAGGAATAATGCATAGACAGAGTATGTTAGTCGTCTCGATTTGCTAATTCTGATTCAGAAGAAAATTGAAACCATCTTTGGCAAACTATCTTCTTCTTTTGCCCTCTTGGACATGTATGTATAGAGCTCATTTTCTTATTAGGATGATTATATATCATAGGCAGTGAATTTCACATTTATGAATAGAGCTTCCTGTTTTCATCAGTTGGGAGCGATGGAGGATTTTTCAACAAACATTATAAAGGCGAGCAGACCAATTTCCTAGGCATTTTTTGCCATTTATCCACGCCACTCTGAATTTGCATGTTAGATTTCTTTCTAGTGTGATGGTAACCAGGAGTGGCATGAAATAGATGACTGAAATGGCGGCTGGGGACGGGGAAGTTCAAAAATTTTTGGGGGTGTACAATGGGGGCAAGAGGGAGTGACTCACGAGGTGATAGAAGTAAAATACCCTTGTGTCTATTCATCCCAATATAACTCATTATCTGTCTTTGTTACTTATCTATGAAATCATGTTTATAAGATTCTTTAAATTTTTTCTACACACACTAGAAAGATATAGGAATGATTTTAACCCCTTGTTTCTCAAATGTCTAGAACTTTTTCCCAGAATGAACTTTTAATGAAAAACCACAGAAATACATTCTGTTGTCTGATTTTGAGGCGAGACACATACTTTACTGTAAAACAGATTTTACATTGAAGTTTTCATTTGGGTCATTACTCATGCAGAGGAGAAAAAAGTCACTCTATTATCCTCTTTCATAAATACAATGTGCCAGTGTGATCTTTATCTCTGTTATCCAAAGTAAATAAAAGAGGGTTTTAGCCACATAATTTGTGGAATTTCTGAACTTAATTCCATATTTATATGTAATAGCAGCACTTGCAGTTGAAGATATTTTCTCTGTCTAGAGAAATTATGCATATATATGGCATATATGGCAACTATATATAAAAACAAATGCTTTTCTTTTAAAATGTTCAAGTCTTTTAAGCCCTTTTTTTAACAAAAATATTTTTTTCTTGAAACATTTCTTAAGGTGTATACACTTTTATTATTCAAATTTACCTGAATGAATTTGAATAATTTTACCACTGTCTCATCGCTTCCAGTTACATGATCTCTCTTTGCAGGTAACCTTACTGCCTGTGTCAAGCTCTCATCCCACAAGTCTAGGGGAGACACTGTTGAACATTGCTTCTCTTTGCTGTGGAAGGCTCATCAAATTCTGGCAGGATAAAAAAAGAGAAGTTACACTTGTGGTTTAAAATTGTATACTTATTGTCCACGTATCCTCCCAGTTCAAGTTGGCCTCTCTCAAGAGCAAATAGTACATTGTTGTAGAAATTCAAAAACATCACTGATGAGTGATGTCACCTTTGATTCATTAGAAATGGTCCTGGTGATGGAGAGCCAGCCTGGCGTAGTGAAGCCATGGTGAGAGAGATGTCTGCCTTGCGTGTGCGCAGAGATGGAGATCACAGACTTTTTAAATCCGTTAGCATGCAGTCCATCTGGGCGATATGCTATCAGTTGCTGTGAAGCAAGCAGCAAGTTCAGGTTTACTCTGTGACTTCTGTATTGTAGTACTACAGCAATGAAGTACAGCTTTAGATTTGGAATCAGCCTTTAAAAAGTCATAAAATTGGTTTCTTTATTACTTTACAATTTAGCATTTTTTCAAAATTATAAATTTTTACATGACAGTATAGTAAGGTTTTAAATGCTATTCATTTCTTCATTGTTATCATTTGAGTTATTTGCTCAACTACTGCTTGAGTTTTAATACAATTGCTTTATCAATACTGTGCCAATATCTATCTTTTTAAAAAGGATCATTTAGACTCATATTTGCTGCTTTTCTCTTCTTTTAATTGAAAACAGTAAGAAAAAGAGTAACAAACTCTAGATGTCCACCCTGACTTAAATTTTCTGATTATGAAACTTGTGCTAGGAACTTTCTTAATTTATTTTAACTTGTTAGTTGGTAATTTATGTTTTTTTGGGGAGGAATTTTTTTTTTCAGATTTGATGCTTAGCTGTTTAAATTTATCAGACTTTTATTAAATACAAAATTTTTCTGTGCTGGTAAAGTATTATAGCTTTATATTTTAAATTATGATTATGAGAAATTAATTCCCAAGTCTTTATATACAAAGCAGTAATACATATTCGGTTGTGAGTACAGCCTATTATTTTGCACTTCGTTATGAGTTTTTAAATTAGATAATATTTAAAAAAACATTGACACAATTTTCTTGTTACTGATTTCATATGTGTATTCCTAGCAGCTGTCTTTCTATGACATAATATGCAGATTGGCTATCCAAAGAGAACCTCTTAAATCATTGTCCACTCTTCCCTGCTCTTTCCCTCCCTCCCNCCTCCCTCCCTCCCTCCCTTTCTTTTCTTCCTCTCCCTTCATTTCTGTCCCTTGATTCTTTATCTCTACTCCAACGCCAGACTTTTTTGTTTTCTTTTCCCATGCTTTGACATTTCTATATATTAAGAACTTTGTAAAATGTTTATTAAGGAATGTTGTCATGTTAGTAGTCATTAATGAGTATCTGGTGGGTCTGAAATGCAGTCCTCTGTGTACACTGTTGTGTCTTGATCTATTGGCATTTCTTTGTGGGAATTTTTTATTTCTTCTAATCTGTTCCTTGAATCTTTGCTTTATACTGATTCAATTAAGGACATTGCTCTGCAGGACATTAGCACTTTGATTGTGAGGGTCACTTTTGTTCTGGGATTATTCTTTGAAGTGTGATGATCTACACTTCAGTAGTATACCTGTATAAAATATTTATCTTTCTTGTAATTATTAAAGCACTTCATCTTTGAATGCTGTCATTTTTGTAAGTTTTTTTTTTAAAGGGGACAATTTACACAGAATGTGGGAAACATGCTTATATGACAGCCAAGGATGTGGCCAGACTAAAGCAGGAAACGACTACCCACAATGCAATGTTATATACACTGCCACTTAATAAAATTTATATCAAACATGATTCTGACCAAACCGAAGAAAAATAATATCCCAGCTATGCTAGTTAATGTATCTAGGGAAAAGCGAAACTAACGTCTGTGCTTGCACAGTAAGTGAAAATGTGGGAAGCCTAGTACAGGGGAGTCTTGCTGTCACTTTGTCCTTGTGGTTTAGGACTTGAGTGCAGGTGACATTATTCTAAAGTGAGAACTTTATGTCATCTTGGAAAAGACCCCATAGGCCACTGTTCTCACGTTCACTTGAGTTGTTCCAGTATTGAATAGTTAGAGGTCTTGTCAACTACAAGGCAAAATAAAAAAAAAACAATTTTAGATATTGGCTTACCTAATTTTTTTATAGAGCCAGGTGCATTTTTTTTTCTTTTTGCAGTCTGCTTTATCCTTTGTTGCCAGTGGTTGAGGCTTGAATCAATCCCACCAAGGCATACTTCTTTCCTGAGTAATTGTTTCACATCTTCAGGCCATGGACTTGAGGAAGTCAGGGTAAAGCAAAACTGAACTGTTACATGATGTGGTTAAAAAGGTATTAATGTATTAATGCATCTTATAAAAAGATCAGCTTAAATATATTTAGTGTTCCCATTTGTAAATCTTCAGCTATTGAGCTCTCAGCTGTCAAACTTCAGCAATTTTGATGAATTTAATACCTTCACAATTTAGATGAAATTTAAGATTTTACAAAGGAGGTTGGGGCACATAAAGTTTTTAATTTGGCAAAGGCTGTCAGTATCACTTATGATTGGTCCCATCTGCATATTTCAGTATATATAAATGGCAATGTTTTGCTTTGGAACTGGTGCAATATTGTTGTCTCAGCATTTAGATGTAGATGTTATTGTCTGTATCTCTATTAAGGATGATTTGCTTAATTGTTTGGAAGTTTTTTTCCCCTTTAGAAGATGCTTATCAATAACAGCTGCTGCAGTGTGGCTTTTCTCCATGGACTCATGGTGGTCTCTAGAAGAATGTTCCTCAAGTTTGACAGGTGAGACAGAGGCTCTCCAGTGCCACTGCTTTTGGATGAATCTGACTGTGGTCGGAGAAAGTGCATCTTGCCAAAATATATGGGTGAGACCACACACAGCCTTTAGAATAGTTATTGTAGGGTTATTTTAGGAGTGCATGTCTTGACAGTTCTTTTATTTGCATGCCAGTTTCATTGCTGTGTATAGATTTTTCATTGGGTTCAGAAAAGGCTATTGTGGATTGAGGTCTCTGTTAAGCTTTATGTATAATTTATGGTGAGTTCAGGCATAATTAACAATACAGAAAGAATATTGAAAATGAAGCACTGGAATACAGATCCTTTTGATTTTACAAATTTGACAGTATTCCCACTGGAAATCTCAATTTCTCAGACATTTTAGTAGTTAAAAATTACTGTATTTGAACTTGAAGATTTAAAAAAATTAGAAATTAAAATATTTGTATCTCTGATTATATTAATATTAGGAAAATTTCTATTTCTCACAACAAATTTTAAAATGAATGTTGCTTATAAACGGAGTGTTGTTTAAGCATTGAAATAAATTCCTAAAGAAGTCAGTTTCTAAATATGTAGGAACAATTTGTAGGCTACCAGTTTTTTATGAGATGATTGAAGCTTTGTTCAAAACTCTAATTAAAAGTATGTTTTTTCAGAGAAATATTTGTAGCTTTAAAAACTGACAGTTTTAATGAACAGTAGCAAACTCTAGACTTTCACAAAAATGTTTCTTTTAATAAAATGATTTATTTAGATATGTATTCATAGTTATTATTTGTAATAACTTTATTAAAACAATTCACATGACTTTTTACTTGATTAGTGACTATATTTAAATATATGTCTGTGATAATTCTACCTCTCTCAGATAAGTCAGTTTCGTTCCTGTTTTTGTAACATAGTCTGCAGAAGCAGTTGATTCCTGCCCCACTGAGACTGATGTACTTCCTGGCAGGAAGACTGCTCTGTGGCTTTCTCCATGAACAAGTATATAGAGAGATGAGAGCATTCTATATGCAGATAGGTCCTTTAAAAGGATTGGTATTAATCTCTCAGAAGTTAACCATATCTGTGGACTGCAATTGATTGCCATGTACAAGCTCTTTTTAGACAGCTTGAGAAAACATGGCCGTAGACTCTGCACCAGCAAGTGCTACTAAAGAGTAGCAAGTTTGGCTTGGTTGTGACAGTGATACTACTGATTTATATGACTTATATAGAAAAAGTCCTTATTCTTAAAAGAGGTACATAGTGAATTACTAGTATGGAGTCAGAAGCATACTTGAACAAATACATAACATAAAAATTTGTCAGTGTTGACTGTTGAATCTGTGCAAAGGGATAGAATAGCAGTTTTCTACTTAAACAGTGACTTCAGAAACATAAAGCGTTTTGTGTTTAAGTGACTTAGGAATTAGTTTTAAAATTGAAATAAAATAGCTGGAAAATTCATTTGTGTGGTATATAAAGAATAAATTAACTGTATGGTGGGCATGCACACATTTAGTTCCAACACTTGTGAAGCAGAGGCTGGCAGATCTCTGAGTTCAAGGCCAGCCTGGTCTACAGAGCCATTTCCAGGACAGCTAGTGCTATACAGAGAAACCCTGCCTTGAAACAACAAAATTAAAAATGGATGCATGGAAATAGATTGGGCTATACTTAATAATTTATGGTTTTTAACTTTTATCCTTAAATATTATTTATGGAAAAACTTTATCCTTAAATTTTATTCATGGAAAAAGCTTACATATAAGGCAAAAACATGAGGACACCTGTAGTGGAGCTTGTGCTGCTGATGTGTCATTTATGTTTAAGATGGACACTTCTGGAGTGTATAAGAATACCATAAACGGTCATTTATCCATGCTAGGCATGATGATATAAATCTGAACACCAGGCATGCTGAGACAGGGGCATCAGAGAATTTAAAGTCAGCGTGTACTATGTAGGCAGAACCTGTTTCAAATAGCAAAGCTAGACTGATGGCTCAGCTTTGAAAGGCACTTTCTGCAATTGCAATCGCCGGGTTCTCAGCATCCACATCGAGGTTCACAACCATCTTTAACTCTTAGTTCCAGGGATCCAACACTCTCTTCTGGTATAAAAAGTATGCACGTGGGACACAGATGTGCATGCAGATAAAACATCCATATTTAAAACAAAAGTAAAGTTAAAACAAAACCAAACAGTTCATTCACATTGACTCATTACTATTAGCTTACGTTATTACTGTTAAATTGTATCTTTCCAGGAATTATTCTAGGGAGCAGAAGCCTACATCTCTATTTCAGAGTTATTGAATCTTGATTTTGTTTCATACTAGTTGATAGTCTATCAAGGGCTGACATACCTTTTCTATAAAGAGGCAGATAGGTATTTTTGGCTTTGGGGGTTGTAGACTTTCTGTCAGCAACTCTGCTCTGGTTGCACTCTCAAAGCTGGCAGTCAGTAAATGAATACATGTGTCTGCATTCCACTAGAACTTTATTCACAAACCAGGCTCTGGCTCCTGCACCTGTACTGTTCCTAGAGAGCGATGTGGTCCAGTGGATGCCAGCTACAGAAGAAGTAGCAGTGAGTTGTAGTAGTGATCAAGTTTCCTATGAAAGTTGTTTTCATGTGGAGCATTGTGTCTATGGTGCTTAATAACCATCTGTTGTATTGACCCAGCTAATTACCATGTAGTACAATTTCTTTTTTATATGTAAATTATTACATTGTATATATTTATGAAGTATCTTAGAAAACGTTTAGGTCTGAGGTTGGAATATAAATAATCTTGACTAGAGACATTTATACATTATATGTTCTAGAAGCATTCTTAAAGTGTTGATATTTAATTTAATTGTTCATTATCATTAATAAAAAATGTTAAGATGGAAGATCCTATGCCCTTTAGCCATAAAAGTATTTCTTCTTTGAGAATTCATTGGGCTTGATGCCCATAAAGTATTTACTTGAAATATTATTAATAATCATGGTCAGTTATTTTTTCCAATATTATTTGGGTGTGTATAGTGTATGTGTATGTACGTGTGTGTGCGCGCGCACATGCATGCATGCTTGTCTATGTGTGCATGTGTGGAGGCCAGAGACTGAAGCTGGGTGTCTTCCTCAATTGCTGTACCTTATATTTGAGACAGGGTCTCTCACTAAACCCCAAGCTCACTTTGTTCAGCTTGACTGGCTGGCTGGCAATCCCCTAGGGTTGGCCTGTCTTCTTCAGTGTAGTTAGCTAGGCTTCATTATTTATTGGGTAATGGTTAACACTAAGCAGAAAAAGAAACTATCTTGGACTGGTAAGAGTACTCAGTGGGTAATAGTGCTTGATGGGATTCACAATGCTGGAAGAAGAGAACTGACTCTTACAAGGTGTCCTCTGACCTTCACATGCATACCTTGGTGCACATGTGCAAAGAAATAAATTAATAAAGTATCTTAAAGTAATAATACTTATGTAGTTTTATGGCTAAAGAGCTAATGAACTGATTTGATCGAATGTCAGAAGTTTGCTATATTAAATGAGATATATATGTATATGTGTATCAAATGTATATAAATTGACTTTCAGTAACAACTCAATATTTCATATTTTTATGCATTCTAGCTTATGGTTATTTTAAGAATTCTAGTCATCATATACAAGAGCTAAAGATAAGATAGTTGAAAAATTACTGCTTTTTGCTAATATACTTTTGACATAGAAATGAAATCTGCCTTCTTTCCTTTCCTGTTATAAACTGATTATTGGCCATTTGCTCTCATATATGGCAAAATTCAGCATAATTATTTTTAAATCTATCCCATATCCTCATTATTTAAATATTTTAAGAATTAGTGTTATTTGTGTGTGTGTGTGTGTGTGTGTGTGTGTGTGTGTGTG
>LOEQ01004268.1:80748-107391 GCA_001685075.1 Bramus lutescens
TATGTACTCACTCATTAGTGGATTCTAGCCGTAAATAAAGGACATGGAGCCTATAATCCTAGTAGTCTTTTAACAGCTTTTTGCTAGCCTCTCTTCTCCGTTCCAACTTTTCTTCTTGTTCTGGCTGCTTTTGAATTCTTCAGCTGTCGTTCTGTTATTAGTGGCTGCTGTTAGGATGACTTGGGCTGCCTGCCTGTAACAACATTCAGGAGCTGGGGCATCCTTAGGATGGCTGGGATCATTTAGGTGAAGGTACATACAACGCTCTGCTCTCCCTCCACCCCCGTTGAAAGAAGGATCCCAGTGGTTAGATGTGAATCTTGAAGCAGATGCCTGACTATGGGTGGTGCCTGTGGGTGGGTTTCCACCTCTTCATCTATTAAGAGGCCATGCCAGGAACTCCACCCTGTTGCTGCTTCAATTGCAAGCAGTTGTTGACTGGTATTTGCATTTGAGAAGCTGGGTCCTGGGACTTGTCGCAAGTAGGGATGTTTGGGCGTTCAGTGCTAGGTGTCAGAGCTGGGTTTAAGCTTCTGGGGTACCTCCAAAGCCTCTAGAACTTTTCATCTGTTAAACTCAGAAGTCAAGCATCAGGATCAAAATTACCAGATGTAGGGCAACACTAGGCAGCGTTGGATATGCATGGTTCCAGATAATCTCATATTCTTCCAGTACCCATAGAATCTGCAGCTCTCAGCACTAATGGGTGAGCACATCAAGTGTGCACAGTCCCCATGTGATGTGTTGGTTCCTAGGTACTGCTTCCTTAGGTTGGTGCTTGTTCAGTTCTCAAGCCACCTCTGTTCTTACTGCTACTGCTTTGTGATTCCAGCTCAGCCTCTTCTACTGAAAGTAGCCAAAGCAAGACCACATAAGACATACTTTATTAGATCTGATGCTACAATACTAAGGGAGATAGCACAGAGCAGTGCGTAGCCAACTCCCCAAATGAGATCCTGTGACCTGCTTATGTAGCCCCACAAAAGATGTTTGGATTTCATCACAGATACTTCTTTGGCCAATCACTACTATTCTCTTCAGACCAATCACATTCTGGCCAGTAATCATTGTTACTCCACTGGGGGAAGTGGTCTTCCTCTGGTTAAATTTTAAATAGTTTATGTAGGTTTTTGGTTATAAAAAGAATGATGCAATCTGCCTTAAACAGCTATGGCTAGGCCTGGGTCTTTGGGAGCCAGGGCAGTCAGCTGGACTTTTATGCAAAGTTGTGCCAAGGCATCATGGAGTGCTTAGAATGGCTGGTGCAGGCAGGAGGGTGGTCTGGCTGTTTGACTACTCTTTTGCTCATGACTACAGGGGCAAGAGAAATCATTGGTTATTGGAGAGTCAAGGTGCTCCATCTCCACCATCTTTGTTAATTTACAGGAAAATGATTTTGAATGCTTTCAACAGTATTTTGCCCCATCTAATTCCTGGGGGGGGGAATGGAACCCTCTTTTCTCTCACTTGGACTCTGCTTCTCCACATGCTTGCTAAAACTTACTGTTTGCCATTTTCAAATTTGTAGCCATTCATGTGGGTGTGCACACACTCTTGTTTGAAATTGAACTTATCCCAAGATTACTTTGGGAGTCAAATAACTTGGCAGATAAAATATTTGGGATATTATAAAGCACCATGGAGATGCTTTTACATGTTTAAACTGAAATCATAAACTTAATGATGTGTTTGTTCTACCTTAGTTGTGTCTAAGACCTGCCTTGAAATGAGGTTCTTTTCTGATAAGCCATGTTGCAGACTGGGGAGATGGCTCAGCTGGGAAAGTGTTTGGCATGCAGGTGACCTGAGTTTGATATCCAGAACCAACATGGTGGATAGAGAGAACCAACTTTCACATGTTCTCCTTTGACTTCCATGTATGTGTAATGGAACCATCCATGTACATATACATATACATACACACAATGATAATTGTAATAATAATAAAAAACCCATAGAGCCATTCATGATGGCTCATGCTAATCCCAGCACTCAGGAGTCTGAAACCAGGAGAATTTCTGTAAGTTTGAGGCTAACCTGGGTTATATGGCCTTAACTATATAATGAAACCCTGTCTCAGAAAACAATAAGAAAACCTAACCAAACTTAAAAAGCACATAGTTTTGAAAGCCCATTACTTTAATCTCTGGTATGTTATAGAAAATTTTAAATATAAACCAAAACATAATCATTATGAAATTAAAATGAAATAAAGATGATGGGGCTGGTGAGACGACTTGGTGGGTAAAGGCACATACTGCCAAGTCTGACAACTCGAGTGCCATCTTATGATCTACATGGGAGAAGGGGAGCACTATCCCAAGTATGTGTCATTGTATTTACACATGCACGCACAAATAGTTCTGGGGATACCAAAGAAGCTGATGCTAGGAATTTCAAGGAAAACATACTGTTTAGTCCTGTGAAGGCATGAGAGGCCGTGGTGCTCTTAGGTAAACTTAGTTCTGTATTTGGCACTTAACCAGTATGTGTGAATCATACTGAAGCCAAGGAGAAATAGTTAATAGATTCAAAAGCCAAAAGTACTGCCCTACACTGTTAGGACAGTAACCTGTGCATCAATTCAGTTGAATACTTTTAGATTAAATCCCTTACCCGTAGCTTAACTTCTCATCATAGAGTGACAAGGTGATAAGCCATGAGCACGTGGAAGATGAACCCAAAGATCCACTGGCGTTTAGTATGTAGGGGTTTGAACAGCATCATAAGGCATTTGTTCCAGGCTCTGAAGCAAAGCAGTGACATGATGTCAAGGTTTATTTCCTCTGTGTTAAAAATAGATGATAGGAGCTCTGTTAGAATGGAGGCAGTTCCAATTTTCAAGTGAGAGATGACTTGGGCCAGGGCAGTAACACTGTAAGAAGTGGCTGCATGATTAGAATCTGGGTGTATTGAAAGGACATAATGCAGTACATAATGCTGAGTAATTCAGTGTGGGCTTCGCAAGGAGAAGAGGAGTAAAGAAGTGCAACGCACAGTTGTACTGCCCGTTCAACTGAAGGGGAGGGGCGGCTGTCAGCTGTCAGCTCTAGAACAGGCCTAGGACAGCAGCTCTGTCAATAGTTGGGTTTCTTTTAAGTAAACTTTGAGGCACCTATTACATGTTCAAATCAAGATACCATTTGGACAGTTAAATATGAATATGGGCTGGAGATCACAGCTCAATACTGTGAAAGATTTTGTACATGTATATGACACACATAACATAAATGCAACTTATTGTGTATCTTTTTTCATTAAATATGAATATTTTGTGTGGACAAATATTCTCGAATATTCTCTCTAATGCCATGTTTAATGGCTTTGTAGTATTCCTTTCCATGGATGTACTATAATTTGACTTAGTCAATTAATTTTGGTTAATATTTCAAAGCAGTTTTAAAGTACTTAAAATAATATATGCTAATAAGCACAAAGAAAATCAGAAATTTTAATTGTGAATTAATCACAAGTTTAAATTGACACTTCTTTCCCATTATACTTGGGATCTGAGAGTTTTAAATTTTATTAATTATTTTTAAAATTTCCAGAAATAACATCCAGATATTCCTTTTGAAATAAGGTATCTATCAAAAGTTGTGCATTGCCTGTCATGTTTACATGGCTGAAGATCAGAATAAGCTCTTGTTTACTGCCTTACTCACTGACTTTCAGTGCCCCTAAATGTGTCTGCCTGTTGTCCAGGAATTTCCCAGTCAAGCCTTTTCAGTCTGCCTCCTGTCATCCTTTATAATCATCCTTATTGAGCACAGCATAAACTTCTCATTGTATTCTCCTCAATACAATTTCTTGTTCATACATTGTGATGCTTTGAAGAACTCATTAGTCCTTTCAAAATGACATTGAGAATGAAATCAACATTTAGTTGTTTGCAGCAGTAGCAGCTGTGACTTTATAGGCTACTGTTAGTGGCTTTGGAAACCAGTTGGTTTGCAAGCTGTCATAATGAGGTTATTTTCCAAAAGAATATGAAGTCATTTGCCATCTTGTTTTAGTCATAGAGGGCTTTTTCTTTGCCCAAATATTTAAAATTACGCGTCCCCACCCACTTATTTTTACAGTTTTTGTGTTTTACAAAATAGAAGATGATACAACTTTTGAATGGTCACAGTTAGCACTCAGCATGATTAGTGTGACTTGTATTTATATGAAGGCCAGTATATGGATTTGAATAGATTAAGTACCACTGCCTGTTTGAATGTTGCTAATTTATATTTCCTATGGGAAACAAAGGAGTATCTTGAATCTAAGCCTAAGTCTCTTCATACAGGATATGGAATTCTGGCAGGAATAGAGATGTGCTTAGTGAGAAATAGAGCAGAGAAAGAATTGTGTGAGGATTAATGTTCAATAAAACCAGAGGAAAGAGAGAGCCTGTCTATTCTGGAAGTGCCTTCATCTCTCTGTGTAAGAGGTACTTTCTGACATGGTGAACACTAAGAAACAGCTTGAGAGCATCCTTCTGTGGTTCATAATGTCTGCCTTTGGAGACTGAATTAATGTCTGTGGGAAACACTTGGGTATTTACAGGAAGAGAATTTACTTGTCACAGTCTTGACTTTGAATCTTTGTGCTAAACATTTTCTCTTTGGTCTGACATTTCTTATCCCTCTCCCCCCTTTTTTTTTTTGCTGTATTTGAAGTTTTGTTAATGATGGTGGCTTTTTCTAGGATATCAAAATAAAGTCTGACAGGGCTTGTTGGAAAACCAGTGTGGTTTTCCAGCATAGAGCACCAGAATTTGAGACCAAGTGCTTTATTCATTCAGGCCACATGGAAATCCTTGATTAGCCTTCTCATAGTGATGGGCATGCATGTATAAAGATATGGGGACTACCTTGGGGTCTTCAGACTTTGGCCCTTCATGCATTGTATGTGGCTCAGATTGTCATTGATTATTCCATGTTCTGATCTGTGTTCATTTCTCTAGGGAAAATAGGGGTGGCGATAGAGGAAAATGGTTGATTATGTGCAGTAAAATGGAAAACTGGTTTCTGGTATTCTAGCTTATATTATCAAAGCCTTTATAGTTTACAAGTTATCTATGTTCATGTCTAATTTTATTGTTCATTTGTACCTTATCAAAACCTCATGAGGCAAGCACATTAGGTAGCAATAAATACACTTTATAGATTTAAAATGTGAACCTGATTTAAAAATGTGCATTTGGCTATTATGTTTCTGCCCTTAAGCCATCTCCCATCCTCACCCCAGTCTTGGGATTCTCTGGCTCAAGGTGGAAGAGCTAGGGCTACTGACTGAATCTCACAGCAGAAGTGCGAAGAAAACACTAATAAAGCACTGGAAAGAGGACACCTCTGCTCTTCGGTGAAGTTTGTTACTGATTTTAATTTTTTCAAAACCACCTGCTTATTAAAGGGAGGAAAGAAGCAAAGGCAGAAAGATAAATACTGCGTGAGCCGCCTCACTCCCATGTCTACCTCTGACCTCACTGTCTAGCTCAAAAACAGACATCCAGACAAATCCCCTCACAACACAGCATGAGTAATGGCTAAACTGAAATGTAATAATGTATATTTGTTCAAAATATCTTTATCATAATTTAAACTGTGTTGGTGTTTCTATGCAAACACCTTCTCAGGCTTCATCCTCCACTATTCCAAATGTGCATTCTCTTCCCCAGCTGCAGAGATTGCTTTTAGCAGTTAACTTCTTTACTCCTAAACCCACCTATCTGCCTGCCTGCCTTCCCTCCTTTCTTCCTTCCTTTCTTTTATTTTTATTTATTTATTTATTTATTTATTTATTTATTTATTTATTTATTTATTTATTTATTTTTTGGTTTCTCAAGACAGGGTTTCTCTATATAACAGTTCTAGCTGTCCTGAAACTATCTTTGTAGACCATGCTGGCCCTGAACTCACAGAGATCCGCCTGCTTCTGCCTCTTCAGTGCTGGGATTAGAGGCCTGTGCCACCACTACCTGGCCCAAGCTTTTATTAGACATTATTTTTTTTTCTCCAGTGCCTTCCTTCCCAGTCCCAGAGTTCTGGGGTTCTGTTGTGCCAATTGTAACACTGTTCTTCAGTTACTCATATTCTCTCCGACCTATTGTGATAGAAGGTGTTGTATGCTTTAGAAGGTATCCTATTTGAAACTGAGCTTTTGATGCTTGGTTTGGGGCTTAACAAGTAAGGATGCTTAAGAAAGGTTCACTGGGTAAAGTAGATGGGCTAACTGTTGTCACTGTGCTCACAACTCACAACCCAGTTGTTGTATTTTGAATCCTGTAGCTATTCATGTAAAGTTTTACCCACAGTATTCATTAGAGCAAAGGTATTGTTTGTATTCTTCTAAGGTACATTGTGTAAAAGGTTATCTAGACAGCTAGAGATGATGAACTGTATTGGAGCAGCCTTACCCCTTTAAATATTTGAATGTTTGAGAATAATGGAGAGTAAAAATGTCTGAGAATCATTATATGTTTGCAGTAGAGTAAAAATATATTTGATTTGAGATGTAGACATTTCAGTGCCCCAGTGTAATCTTATTAATATATTAACAAGTTGAGCTTAGTAACCATATTTTGCTTATGAAAGATGAATATGCTGTAGAGGGAGACTCTCCTGGGACAGGGTTAGTGCTGTGATGGGGAGAAATTGCAGTCTTGCTCTCTCTTTCCATTTAATGAGAAACTCATTCCTTTCTTCATCCTTATTGTAAGTTCCGTTTATGGAAGAACTTAGGGAGTAGAAACCCAAGTTGGCTCGTGAACTTTATCTTCCTTTTCAACCACAAACTAAAAAATGTAAACACTATATAAAAGAGTTTGATTTAAGACCTTTCTATAAGTACAGCTTTATATCTTTAAACTAAGTAATAATTCAGTTGTGATTAATCAGCTTTATATTTAGTAATTAATTCAGCATTAGTAGAATTCTATTTTTCATCTATTTCCACAGTGTGTGTGGTAGTGAAATATGATCAGTATTTTTCAATAAGCTGAAATTGCTTACTTGATGTGAGTTTGGGTTTTACTTTATGTTGGATGGAAAATATTTAAATAGAGTACATAAAACATTTAAGTGAATCTTACTGGTAGTCCATTGTCTATAATTCTAAAGTAGCCTTTATCTTTCTTAATGGAATATGTATATGAAATCTTTTCCTTTTAATAGAAAATAAATTACAATCTATAATAACACTCTGGAGTCACCAAAGTGATTGTGTAGTAGTCACAATTGTATGTGTTGGAAAAGTGCACCTTTTGGGAAAGAAGGGACTGAGTCTGTGTCTTTTACTAAACTGGAGGCTGTTGGGATCCAAGCCTGGTGTTGGCTTGCTTCGTCTTCATCAGTGGTCTCTATTGTACGCTTCTGTGGCCCTTTGATTCAGTCTCTCTACTCTTCAAAACCCCATCCCTTTCTTAATCCAAGTCAGATTTTGTTTTCTAAAGCAAAAAACTTCAGCGAAGGGCTAGGATATAGTAAAGAAGCAATCAAAGTTACAGGGTTTCAGCCATCAAATACACAATGCCACGTGGTTTGGGTGGGACTGGTCCTGTTGGGTTATCATCGCACTGCTTCTTTAATGTGGTCAATGTGAAGTATGGAGAAGGTGGGAAAGGCAATCAGGTGAAGAGAATATAGAAGCAAAGAAGAGCTCAAAGCAGGGTGCAGTCGTTTGTCACTAGTAGTTGTGAAGAGAAGAGGACACATCTCTGTCCTGGTCACTGTGGACAGACTGGCTGGTCTTTCCCTTTGGACTTCGGTTACTCCTCTACTCCTGGGGAACACTGCTAATGCTGCAAATCTTGGAGAAAGTTCTGACTCTGTATAAACCTGAAGTTTGCAAAGAAGCAGAGACACCTTCAAATACCACTTGTAATTGCAGGTCATCTAGTGTTCCGTTTATTTGCCTGAATTTCTTTTTGTTTTTCCTTTGAAACTTAGGCAGATATATTGCCATATGCACCCTAATAACTTCTTCACTTCTGGAATCTGTGCTGTTAGTCTCATCCTTGAACACTTCCTCCAATATTAAGGTTGTGGGAATAGGGTGCAAGAAAAATTATTTGCTAGATCAAGAGTGATTGTTTTAATATTTTTGGTATAGTTAATAATATCTTTTTTTAGTTAACAATATCTTAAAAAGCACTAATGACAAGCAAAATTCTATTTTAAATATGTAAACTTGATGGCAGCTCTTTAGAGCTTTGTAGATCCGAATTGCATCCTTAGCTACCTTATTGCTGTCTGAAGATGCTCGCTGTTATGTACTTCTGTAGATCTATTTCTGACCTGTAAAATGGGGGAGGGTGGGTTTTAGACATGGATTATAAGGGAATAATATCAATAACCTCTATAAAATTAGTAACATACTGCCTCACACACAGTGAGTATATGTTTTCTGTTTTCAAGTTAGTTTTAACCTTTTCTTATTCTCGTCTCTCTTCCCTTCTTCCCTTAAATGACAAGTGGATTATAATAAGACATTGGTGTACAAATAATCTGTGCTTCTGTACTTTGTGACAAGATCGTACTCAATCCTTCATGAAAAAGACTTACTATTTAAGCGCCTATTTGCTTGAACTTACTTTTAAAGATAATTTTAGTTTACAGCTTTGACTTGTTGTAAACATTAGCCAGCTCACTGGGTGCTTTAGGTGATGAACTGTGGTGTAAGTTAGTTTTATCTGTGTAGAGGAGAAGTTTTATACAAAGATAGGGACTGAGACCCTGTGCGCTGCATCCTAAGTCTCTGACTGATTCCTTCATGGCCACTTCATTAACTCAGTTACCATGATCATATATTTCTCTACTTTGAGAACAGATATTACAGTGGGGTGTCTTATTTGGTTGGCTTGCTAAGAACTCTTTGTTTAGAGATGATGTTGAATATAGGTAGCCCCCATTTTGTTTTATCACTTGAATGAAAATATAGAGACAAAAGATAATTAGCTTCATTAAGAGACCCAAATATTAATAATTGACTTATTAATTTTAGTGCAATTTAGATATGAGCTATCTTTTAATGAACAGCTGGCAGAAAGTTTGTCTTTTGCTCTACTTTCCAGAGAAGTACTAACTTTAAAGGTGTACTGATTATGGATAACACGCTGAGTGTGCAATGACCTTGGCAGCATTGGTCATGATCATTTATGTAAACCACAACTAATTCATAGAGTGCTGTAGACCTTTTAATAACTAGCAAGAGTGGGAAGGCTGTCAAAGTGGAAGTTTCCATCTGAAACATATTCTTTCACTTGGCCCCTGAAAAACTCTCGGCAGTACCCTGCATGGAACTTAGTTTATTTACTGAGAAGAAGGAATGGTTGAGTCAACTCACAGGAGATAAATCTGTGGTAGGTGTTGTAGGGCTGATTTTTTTTTAAACCACACAACATTTTGCTATTTTCATTTATTTTACTTGCTTATATGTAAATTTTATTGATGAAGCCAGCAGTACTCATCTAGAGGTATTTTAGACTTTTTTTCAGTGAAGAAAACCAGTGGTTTTGTTAGGAATTGTAAATTAGTTTTGCCAGAGTTAACTGAGTTCAGAACTTTTGAAAGGAGATTAAATTCTTTATTTAATCTGTGTTAAGATATGCAGAAGATACTTATCCAATGTTAATTCATAGTTCAAGGGTTAGTATACAGTGCTGATTTGAAATACCCTGCTTTCTTCCCTCAGATGAACTAGAGCAAACCTGTCATTTTTAGCATCAGTTTTGAACATTCTTCTTACACTGCCTTTCATGGAGGAGATCTGTATAGAAATGTTCAGGTTCTAACCCAGGCCCAGAGCAGGCACCAGTGATACTGCTTTTTATGTAGTTTGAATTTTGAAAAAGGAGATTCTTGTGCAGTAAAACTTTCTCTTTTCGGATGGGCACACTTCCCAGCGAAAACATGATACGTTTTACTAATCAGAGTGGAGTCTTAGCCTGCGATGGGACTTGCATTTTGGGCTTTTCACCACATCATTGCTGTTTTCTACGTGGTCAAAAATAGATATAGAGTAAACCAACCCCAAAGTCAATTACAGGGTTTATAGTGATGTACTGTGAAAAATTTGGTCGTGTTTTTCATTATGCAGAATGTTCTTTCCAAAGACATAAACAGAAAAAGCACATATGTTTGATTTTAAAAATAACTCTGCTTAGCTCTTTAAAATGCTGGAGTCATTTTGGATACTTGTAAATGATCATCATTATAATTACATGATAAGCCCCCTCTACCTAAAGCAGGCCTGGTTTGTAATTATTTATTCAATTGCCTGTTCCCAGTTTTAAAAACATTTTCTTTTCTTAAATGAGGAAGAACATGGATAAGTTGGAAGTATTTCTGGTGCAAAGTTAAATGATCTGCTAAACTCATCTCATGTCCACATCTCTACTGAAGAAGGAAACACTAAAATATGCAGTATCACTTTGTGGCACATAAGTACTGATTTACACATATTGTAAAAGTATGGAAAATCAAACCTTTGTCCATTATAAATTAATTCTGTGCTTAAAATATGATTTATAAAAACCAAGGTGCTAATATAAATACCAGAGTGATATATAGTAGAATAAATATATTTGTGTGTTGTTACTCTTCCTAGTGTGGATCTGAAATATCCCACAGTGCCCACAGTTGGCACTAGAGAGAGAGGGGTTGGAGCTTCACTGGAGGATGGTAAGTCAACCTGTCCTCAAAGGGGGTTGTGAGATATTGCTCTCCCCTCCCTCCTGGCAATGAGATGAATAACCCCTTTGCTACAGTCTTCCTTCAGGATAATCTGCCTCACCACAGGATCATGATAATGGATCCATTTGTTATGGGCTGAAAAAGTCTAAATCTATAAGCCAAAACAAACTCTTTCTCTTGTATAGTTGGCTTGTCTTGGGTATTTGTTATAGTGGCTGAGAGCTGGCTCACTTGTCATCTATTCCTTTCCTTTGGGACATAGAGCTAAATTTGAGCATGTCCTCTTACCTCCAATCAGCTGCTTATTTTCTCCAGTTTTCCCCTCTCTGCTCCATTTATAAAACCTGTGTGTCTCAGAGTAACTTATTGAAAATGATTGCTTAATATAATGGTCAGATTTTGTTCTTAGAGGCTGCTTCATTTTCTTGGTGCCTTATCCCCTTTGTCTGTTTATGTAAGCTGTTGGAGACCGTATGACCAAATGAAGAGTAATTCACTCAGTTCTCTGGCTTTTCCTAATGATCAAATGAACCTGGTTTTATTTATGTGAAAATATATTGAATTTCTTTTGAGACATATTTGAGTTCTGAAAATATTAGTAGTATTTTATTGATGCATACTTTTTTCTACCTGAAAACTTGGTCTTTTCAATCTCACCTTTTACACTTTAACTTCCTGATGCTCCTGTTATTAATAGAAGAGTTTAGGTCTGGAGCACTTTGGAACATTCTGTCATTACATTGCTGTTCAGATTGAAACTGACAGCCCCGCATTTCTTCACAGTCCCCCATGCCTTGGGGACTCCCCACAGTAAAGTTTTGATCTTACTTTGACTTTCTGCTGGCATTGAATGGTTGTCTTGGCAGATCCCCCTTCATAGCCACTTAGAATATGTCTGGAGGAGAAACTAATTTGTTTTAGAAAAATGTAATTTAGATGTTGACTATTGTTGAAAGATTGTACATAACAGATTTCATTGCCAAGCATAACAGTGAAGAATGCAGACATCCACAATCCAGATGATGTGTGTGCATCTCATAGCATTTGCTGGTAGACTTTTTAGGTGCCACATCATTTTACTGTAAATTTTGTTTCACTCCTTTCTACCTTCCATCGTTGCTTGAAAGTTGTTCCATTTCATTCCAGCCCCTAGTGTCGGGAGAGAGGGGCCACACACCCTGTCCTGCTGGGAGTGTTTGAACTTGTAGTGTTTGCTCTGTTCTTTCTGTTGGAAATCTTCCTTTATTATTTCTGTTATAGTCTTGTTTATTTTTTATTTTTGTTTTTAATTTTTCAGGAATCACTGCTCAATAGTTGCACATATTGAGCTAAATTTTTTATTTATTTTTTGATTTTTTGTTTTGTTTTGTTGTTTTTCAAGGCAGGGTTTCTCTGTGTTACAGCCCTAGCTGTCCTGGAACTAGCTCTTGTAGACCAGGCTGGCCTCAAACTCACAGATATCTGCCTGCCTCTGCCTAGTGAGTGCTGGAATTAAAGATGTGCCCCACCATTGCCTGGCTTGAGCTAATTCTTATCATATCTATCCCATATTCTACTTTTTTTTGTTCTTTCTCCTACATTAATCTCAAATGTATCCTTCAATTTTCATTTTTTCCTAGGTATAATTTAAATTCTAGAGTATCTTTTTTTCTTCCATGAGTGTTTCCTTAAATACTTATTTTGCACTTGTTCATATGTAAGAATGAGATATCAAAATGCTGAGCTCTGTGATTTAGGAGGCTGGCCAGGAAGGATCAGTAGTTCAAAGCCTGTCTGGGCTATAGAGTGAGTTCAAAGGTCAGTCTGGGCAAGTTACTAAGACTGTTAAAATCAATGTTGAAAGAGAACTGAAACTGTATATGTGTGTGTGTGTGTGTGTGTGTGTAAGTGTGTGTTTGTGTCTGTTTGTCTTTCTGTCTTTGTCTCAGATTTAGGCCCCACTGGTGACAAAACAAACAAACACAAATGTATGTGAGGTGGACTTTTATTGTAGGGAAACCAGGTGGTAGCTTGGTTATTTTTTCTGGGAGATTTTTCAATGTCATCATTAATTACAGCTTTTCCCCCCACCCCCCGAAACTCAGTATTGTATTTCACCAAAAAAGAGTCTTTGGTATCTAGAGCTTATAAGCTTGGTAATGAATATTTTAGCAGTTGAGTCTGAGATAAAATTAAAAGTTTTCTCAGAATATAGCATGTCAACTTTTCCTTAAGCTTTCTCTTTTAGTGTGACATATCATGATCACGATGCCTTAACCCTGTCTATACTTGCTGCTCCCCATCAGATTCTCTCTAGAGTCATTTCCCAAAGATGGAATGTTCAGTCTCTTGTAAGTGTAGTGAAGTGATAGTGGCAAGTCTGAACTGAGGTTTGAAAGTGGACCAGGGACCTGCTGTCTGTGCACATGTGCAGTGCACTCTAGTTGTCGGTCCCACTAAGGCGCCCTGCATTTGGTTCCTGTCTTAGTGAGCTTTATTAACGTGGAGGCAGAAGACTATTAAAGCAAGAAAGGGTGTATTTTGGCTTTTGAGCTTTCAGTCCAGGATTCCTTGCAGCTATCATGACAGGAAGCATGTGGTGGATAAGCTGCCATCTCATTGCATCTGGGAAGCAGAGAAGTGGGGATGGGGAGAGAGGGAGGACAGAAAAGAAGGCATAGGTGATATAATCCCCCAGAGCATTTGCTCAAGGATCCATGACCTTCAGTGATATTCAATCTTCTACTCCTCTCAGTAGTCCATCAGATTATGACCCCATCGATGTTTTTGCTTGTTGATGAGCTCAGAGCACTCAAGAGCCAGCCACTTCCCATAGTTCTACCTCAGAGCCTTGCAGCACTGGGGACTAAGCCCTCAGAAATGTTTGGTTTTGGGGGGTGGGGGCTTTGGTTTTAAATTATTAAAATTCTCATATTTTGTCAGAATTTCTATGGCATAAAAGTCTTGATTTTTGTTGACTTATTTCCTCTGAGTTAAGCTCCCATCAAGAAAGATAACTTTCTGCCTTATATACATTCTTTTTTTGTTGTTTGTTTTTGTTTGTTTGTTTTTTGAGGCAGGGTTTCTTTGTAGCTTTAGAGCCTGTCCTGGAACTAGGTCTGTACACCAGGCTAGCTTTGACCTCCTAGAGATCAGCCTGCCTCTGCCTTCCTGGTGCTGGGATTAAAGCACTGCCCAGCTACGTACATTCTTAGAGACCTTGCCTGCTGTCTCCTCTTGTCCTTTGTATCCCTTTAGTACTCACAGTAAAGGAAGACTCCTGTCTTTTCCCTTTCATTTTCAAGACAGAGCAGAGGTAAATGTCTTTTAACTAGAAAAACTGTTTCTTCCTTGAATTACACTGTGTGGTGCTTACATATAATTTTGTCTTCATAATAGACATTGAAATGAACTATAAGAAAATACAAACAACATAACAGTGCAGGAAGTAAGGTAGTTTAGCTCTAGTAGTAATGTGAGGAGAGATGAAGGTAAGACAGTTGCAGGCTGCTATGCAAACCTTCTTCCCACTGGGAGAGACTACCTTCTATTGCTCAACCATTGTTGCTGTGGGTCTTTCTAGGGGCAGATTCCTAAGGCTGGAACACCAGATCACATAGTAGTGTATGCTCAGTTTTATAGAAATTATCACGTCATTCTGTACATGGCTAACACAGTTTACATTCCACTCAACAGTGTGTGAACGTCTAGGTCTTCAGCATCCTGAGTGGCACTTGTGACTGCTAGGTTAATTTAGGTTTTGGTCATTTAAAAAATCTTTAGCCATTTTAATAGGTATGTAGCATTAATATGCTGTGCTTCTATTTTACAAATCATTAATGACTGATAATACCACGGGTCTTTAACACGTGCTTATTTGCTGTCTGTAATGATGTTTGTTGTTGTTGAAGGCCTATTTTTTTTCCCATTTATTTGATTAGAGGGCTGAGTTTTTAACCTGTGAGGTTTTAAAAAAAATACATTCTGGAGTTCAGTACTTTAGAAATTCTTTCTCTGAACGGCAGCTGACATTTCCTCTCAGCCTGTAGCTTCTTTTTATTCTCTTGGCATCTTCTGCAGAGCCAAAGGCTTAAGTTTTGTTTAAATCTATTTTTTCTGCCTCTCCTTTTATGTAGCAGAACTTTGGAATTCTGTTAAAGAATTCTTTGTTTAACCAGAGCCCAGAAAGATTTTCTCTTCTTTTGTTTCAAGGCTTTTATAATTTCTTGTTTTAGATATAAGCCTATGGTTGTTTTGAGTTATTTTTGTGTAAGTTATGATGTATAGGTCATTGTTGATTTCTTTTCAAGTTTATTTTATGTGTGTGGGTGTTTTTCTTGCACATCTATCCTGTGTGCATGCAATATCTGGGGAGGCCAGAAGAGAGCATCAGATTCTAGGGTACTAGCATTGCAGATGATTGTCAGCCTCTCTCCCAGTGCTGCAACTCAAACACAGGCCTGTGCAAGAGCAGTAAGTTCTCCTAACTGCTGAGCCAGCTTTCCAACCCCTTATGGGTTTTGCATATAAGAAACCGGTTGTTCTGACTCGACTTGTGTCAAGTCTGTCTTTTGTCTATTGCATCTTTATGAATAGTCATTTGAGCATATTTGTTTGCCCTCTCTTCTGTTCTACATCTCTTGAAATCTAGCCTTTGGCAATCACCACACCATCTTGATCACTGTAGCTTTATGGTAAGTAAGAAAATGTCTTTGGATGAGCTTTTTAATTTTAAGAAACTATTCGAGCTATTGAGCTACTTGTTTTGAGTTATTCTAGTTTTGGTTTTACCTTAATAAATGATGTTTAGAATTTGTCTCTGCCTACAGAGATGTCTGAGAAAGCGATAGATTGACACCTTAACCATACTGACATTTCCAACTCCTGAAACAGGATATTATTTTCCTTAAAAAAAGTTCTCCTACTTTTTTCATCAGATTTTTGTAAGTGTTGGTACTTAGTTTTTGCAGTTTGTATATTCATTTTTATGGCACCATCTTAAATACTAATACAAGTTTTAGTTCCAGTTGTTCAATGCTTGTATATAAAAAATTAGGTCTGTGTTTGCATTTTCAGCTTGATTCCTGCAATTTTGCTAAACTCTCGTATTCTGGAAGTTCTGGGGCCTAGATCTTTTATAGATACTTTGGGGTTTCTTTATTGAAAGTTGTGTTTTCTGTACACTGGAACAGTTTTATTCCTTCTCCTTTTACCTGTTTTCCTTTCCGTTTTTCTATCTTTCTCCTTCTTCCTTCTTTCCCACTATCCCCCTCTTTCACGTGTTATCTTCTC
The DNA here is from genome assembly GCA_001685075.1 of Bramus lutescens. Lineage (NCBI taxonomy): Eukaryota > Metazoa > Chordata > Mammalia > Rodentia > Cricetidae > Bramus > Bramus lutescens. Next base: position 96,699 of record LOEQ01004268.1, read on the forward strand.
TCTCTCTTGTTTTTCTTGGTTTTTCAAGACAGAGTTTCTCTGTGTAGCCTTGGAACTCACTATATAGACCAGGCTGGCCTCAAACTCACAGAGATCTTCCTGCTTCTGCCTCCGAAGAGCTGGCATTAAAGGCATGTGCCATCTCATCCAGCTTCTTTTAACCATGTTGTCTGGTCTGGTCTAGGATTTCTTACATAGATCTTGTAAACAGTGGTAAGAGGGGCCATTAGTGCTTTTTCCTCCAGCTTATCCATTAATATTACCCCTTTGTCATGAAATACAAATCATGTAACTGTTAAATTTGTCAATTTTTTCCCATTTCTGATAAGGGCATGCCAATTTTTTCCTAGGTGTTACTGTTGTAGATTATGGTGTTTGATATTTAAGTGTTGAGCTAGCCAGCCTTACCTCCTTGATTTATGTCCCAGTTGTTCATTTAGTGATATATTTATTTGTTTCTGGATTTAATTTCTAATGTTGTGTTGAAAGCTTTTTATCCATGTTCCTAAGGGTCTTGTGTTTGTGATCCTCTTGCCTCTCAGGTTGCTGGGTTTAGAGTCCTATGACCTCAGACACTATACCTTGGTTTTTCTTTGTAAAAAATTATTGCATAGACCTTGTCATTTAACTGATTACCTGGTACTTGCCTGACTAGCTATAACTAGTCAAAGTCTAGCTCCATGAAGGAAAGGAGATGTTTATATGCATAGTATTCATACAAAGCTTCTAGGGAGGCTTGTCAGTGCCCAGAGAAGGCAAGGCTCATAGCCCATTAGTGTGGTGAACATGTCAGATGCAGACTCTGCAGCTAGTTTCTTCTAAGACATGTTTGGTTCACAAGGTAGACTCTAAAACACAACATCCATGTTCCCAAGGATTTATAGTTTGGTGTGCTTTCAGGAAATGGCTTAAAATGTATCCATAGTTATATTCATATATTTAGAATGTATCCTATTAATTAATAGCCTTTTGGCTTCTGTAGGGTCTGTTATAGTAACTCTTGTTGCTGACTAATCTTTAAAAAGAAATAGTTTATGGTCTCATTGAGTTTTGTTTTCCTTATTTAGAGTTTCATTAATTTCTGTCCTTTATTGTTTTGATTGATTTAGATTTACCTCTTTCACTTTGAGTAGGCAACTTAAATTCCTCATTTACCCTTTCTAATGTGTACAATTTTGTTACAATTTTTCTCTTAGCACTTCTCTGTGGATATACAACAAATACTGATATGTTTTGTTTACAGTTTCACTTACATAAATTTCTTTTGTAAGATTTCTATCTCTTTATTTGTATTTACATTTGTTTTATGACCTGAAATATGTTCAATCTTGGTAAATTTTTATAAGCTCTTGAAAAGAATATGGAAATAGCTCTGTAGACCAGGCTGGTCATGACCTTACAGAGATTTGTCTGTCTCTGCCTCCCAAGTGCTGGGATTAAAGGTGTGTGCCACCACTGCCCAGCTATAAGTATCTTTTATATTCAAATTGTTTGATATAATTACCTGGTCTTAAATAGCCTTGCTATCTAAGTTTTTCTCTTAGATTGTACTTGTAAATGAAGGTATTTTTTTCCTGTTTTTGTTTTAAGATGTTGTAGAATTAACTAGAAATTGAGCTTGTTGCTGAATTCTTATTTTAGGATATGGTTATGGTTAGATTATGCCACTGGACTGTAGTATCCAGGAAGGTCTTAAGAAAAAACCCAGTGTATTCCTGGGAACAATGACCATACTGTAAAATCTGAGCCTGGAGTAAATTCCTTCATAGTCTCCATCCCAAAGGCTCCTACCCAGTTACCCCTAGATTAAGATTGTTTAGATCACTGATGGCTTTGCTAGATATTTAGGGGCATTAGATGTTTTTTGGGAGGTATTTTTTTAAGTAAATTATACAAAACTCAATATTTTCATCCTGATGTTTCAAAATTTATTTTATATTGACATTAAAATAATCACATTATGGCCTGCTTAAAGTAGACTCTGAATTCAGTGGTGTGTACCAATACATTATTGACATTTTTATTGAATGAATTTCCTGGAAATGTACACATCATTAAACATAGTATAATAAATATTTCTTGGTTGTTCTGATAGTTTATTTCAGATTTTCAAATGGAAATGCCAATATTTGTATAATAATTTTTTAGAAGGAATTAATTTACCTTTTTATAAAATAGGCTGTGTAATAGTTACCAAACCTGCCTATACTACTTTTCTTCTTTTAGGTCATACTACCCTTAAAAATGGTTTAAATGTCACTTACATCCTGATGACCAAAGTATAGTGTCAGTTTATCTTTCTTGAACTCTAGACTATTGAATATAGTTACCTACTTGATATATTGTTGACTTTCATTTATAATAGATTAAAACAAGAGTTTTGGTTCCCTCCTTCATACATTTGTTTTTCTGTTGTCTTTCAACAGAATATCTGTCATTTAATATCTGACTGGTAAATTTGGTTTCTTTATAATTGACATTTACTCTAGCCATTTGTCCATCTATCTTTTCATCCATGTATCATTGGAGAGTTTTTTGGAGACAAGAGTTTTCCTATGTAGTCCAGGTAGGCTTAGATCTTGGATAGCTTGACATTTACTTGGTAAAAATTCAAATCTCAACTGCATTTTTTTAAGATTTGCTTATCACAGGCAACTGTTCCCTAATACCACTCTTTCTCTAGACTAACAGTTTTACTTTTTTGACATTTCTACTTTGTAACATGAGGGCTGGCTTGTTGGGGTTTCTGTCCCACCCAGTACCTCACAGCTGGCAAGTCCCAAAGAAAATTACACAGAGGTCTCCATAAGATTATAAGCTGATTGGCCCATTAGCTCAGGCTACTTATTAGCTCTTGTAGCTTTTATATTGACCCATTTTTTTTTTTTTATCTATGTTAGCCACATGGCTCGGTACCTTTTTCAGCAGAGCAAGTCAAATTCTGCTTCTTTGGTGGTCTGGGCAGGATTCTGAGGAATGGGGAAAGGGAGCTTCCTGCTTCCCAGAATTCTCCTGTTCTCATCACCCTGCCTCTACTTCCTGTCTGGTTGATCCACCTATACTTCCTGCCTGGCCAATCAGAATTTATTTAAAACATGATTGACAGAATACAAACAATTCTCCCACACCACTACTTAGGATTCAACTTGAGTATATACAAAGAAATTGGATTGCTTAAGTTAAAACATCAGCTGTATCATAGTCTAGTTTTGTGGCCTGTGGCAGTTTATTTTTTTAAAAATCACTTTTGTGAGCCATTTTTTCACTTGCAAAATGTTTCATATGATTGCTATGAAAATGGAAATAAATATGTTTTAAGAATAGTTTGGTACATGGCAAATGTTTTCTATGCTATTACTAATTAGAATATCCATATTCTTTGATTATTTCTTTATGTAATGGCCATTTTTATTTTTAAAATAAAAATTAATTGAAAGTAATTCTTTTGTTCAAAGACATTTTATTGCTTTTCTTTCCTAAGAAGAGTAAAACCCAAAAATTCTTGTGTATTTTGATGTCTTAGATTACACTGTCCTGGCTCCACTTTGTGCAGTCTAAAGAAATTTCTAATTATATTGATATTTTACTTGCCTACTTAAGATTTATTGCATGTAATAATAAAATTTCTACTGTCTGCATTTTTTAACTTCTTCATTTATTTCATGTCTACTTCCTAGCATGTAAGTTCCCAGAAACCAGGGATTCTATGTGTTTTTACATGTTGTCTGTAGTGCTTCAAACATGGAGAACTTAAATATTTACCATATGAGCGATAAAATGAAACAAATCATTTGATTTCATTTCCTGGACATTATAAACCTGAAAATCCTGGAATTTTCTATTTCTGTTTAAAATAATCATGGATATTTAGAACTGGAAGAGACATTTGAGATCATCATTTTTTATTCCTCTCTTTAGTGCTAAAGAAAATGAATAGAGACTGAGTTATACATACCCATCACATTCTATGATTGTTCTTTGCTGATGCTGCTTTCTGAATCATGTGATGTGTATGGGGGCTGACATCCCATTTTGGTGTTCTGCTCTCATAGGAAGTGACAGTCATGTTTCTCCATTTAAACCTACCTTAATTTATTTTTACATGTTGGTCGGACTTGACATAAATATTTTCTTCTTTTAATAGTCAATATCTTTCTGTTTTTAAAAACTTAGAATTGATTATTTTAACTTTGTTATATACTTCTTCTTCTGATAATATGCATATATGTGAAAAAGAACACTACTCAGATATTTTCCTATCTGCTCATTAGTTTTAATCATTAATTACTGTGTGCTTCATGATAAAATAATTGTAGGAAAAAAATTGCCCATTTGTAGAAAATTCCAATGAAGATCTACCTTTTCTCATAGGGTGAGTGTGGTGCCCCTGGACTGTTTATATGGGAAGATGGACAATTGTATTTTATATAGATTGGCAGTGGAAGAGCTTAGATTTTGATGAGACTTTCATTTTGCCTGGCACAGTATTTTAAAAAATTAATACTTTTTTTTCGAGCTTTGCCTTCACAGCAAAATAGTCCATGCAGCATCAATAGAGTTTAATAGATTTCTAGTATAAATCTTTTTATATTATAGGCTAGTAAGATACTTATTATTTTGAACATTAATATGGTGTCTTACTTTTGAGTATATTTCACAAATTGCTTATGTCAAAGACAAACAATAGTTAAGGCTATAAATGTCAAAGAACAAAAGTACAGAGAAGAATATTCTTAAGATTGAATTTCGTGAGGGTTTCATAGACCAAAGAAACTTAGACCAAGAAACTAAAGAAAACATAGACGAATACTGAACATGAGAATTGCTTTTGTATGTGAAGAAATCTTATCAGGAGAGGGAAAAAGTAGCCTGCAGAGAGGATATACTTGCCAAACATCTGGACAAGGATGGCTTTAATACCCAGGACACACTTGAGTTTAGAGAACTGCTAAAGCTCAACACTAAAAACAAACTGGGTTGGGGGGTGGGCATAGGCTTGAGTGGATACTTCTTCAAAGAAGATGTAGGATTGACCATACAACTATGAAAAGCTGCCCAGAGAAAAGTGCATAACAAAGCCTCAGTGAAATACCAAGGCTTGGGAGATATCACAGATAGTCCCAGTGAGATGTTGTCTCTAAAGACAAGGTGAGCAGCTCCTGAGGTGCTACACCAGAAACTGACGCTGGCATTCTTGTAAGAGCATGACTACTTGCACAGGGGCAGATTGGGGACCTTTGCCTAGTGCTATCAGAGTTCATTTGGGGGGATGAAAATGGTAGCGATGACAGGAGCCTGCTCATTTGAATGTACTTAATGCCATTGGATTGTACCCTTTAGAGCACTAAACAAGTTTATGCTGTAAATAACTCCTGCAAAAAGAAAGATTGACTTTTAACCTGGAAATCAAAATACTTTTCCATAGTAATGGTATTAATTTTTAGCTAAGATTTCTTGGTTAGCCAAAGTGAATACACCTGGAAAAGAAAAAGAGGAGGAATGGGGGAGGAGGAAGAAGAGGATAAATAAAAAGAAATATCTGCAATAGTGTACATTTATAAGGAGAAGATTAGGTGCTATTCACAGTTTTGTTAATTATAGTCTTACCAATATTGAAAAAAATCTGAATGTTTTTGCAAAAACGAATATAAGTAACACCAAACAAAGTTTTTAAATACTAAAAATGATGGTGTTGGACTAGACTACTTTGTGCCTTCCTAAATATTCATTGTTTTACTTTATGAAGTCAAATTTTAGCCTCAACTATCAGTTAAAATAATATGCATTACATATACCCATTCCAAAACTTTTAAATATTCAAAAATGAAAAGTGGGGAAAATACTGGGAGGGTAGGGGATGAGCATAAGTCTTGGGGGAATAAATAGAAATTAGATTAGTATTAAAGTGCATTGTGGTTAAGAAAAAAGCTAACAGTAGTAATAGCAAAATCTGAGGAAAAAGAATTTTAAGAAGCTTTAAACAAAATGGTAGTGTGGTAAACATCATATCTGTGTAACATTAGTGTAGGAAGGAATTTGCTAAGTTGGGTTTTGTGCTGTGTGGCAGGCAGCAGTTCTGAGAGGCTCTTGTGTTCCACTCGGGATTACTTTGAGAATGCTGTTCTGGACAGGATTCAAATGATGGACGGAAAGTATAAATTTGGAAAAATTAGTAGAGTCCATTCAGAAAAACGATGAGCTTCTGGTTGAGACAATTTGTGAAATTAATTGTTGGAGGTGTAGATAAGGATTGGTGGGTAGGTTTTAACTCTACCCTCAAACTCATTTGGAATCTGGATATGGTGGCACCTGCCTGTCACCCCAGCAATCACGAATTTGAGTCTGGGATTATTGTTGAGTTCAAGGCTGGTCAAGCTACATAGCAAATTCCAGGCCCACTTGGTATCCTGTTTGTAGCACATGATCTCTGGTGGGATCAGCTGAAAGCATACATGCCCAGTACCCAGTGGCACTGGATATAGTAAACCATCTGTCCACGTGACCCCTGACTTTCTTGTGTAACCTTACATTTTGTCCTCAAAGGAGCCTGTCTGTTCTTCATTCTTTGCATATTCCTGATTCCATGATCTTTTAATCTGTCCCCCTTTCCTGTTGGTTAGTTTTTGTCTTTTTGTCTGCTGACTCTGCCTTTTTCTTTGCCATCTGTTTATTTACCCTTTGTCTCTATGATGAGGTTTATCTGCTCCAGCTCCTTATTCTCTGTTTTATGGTTGCCTGACTTCTATCTACTATTGTTGTGGTACCTGGGACCCTATGTTGATTGCTTTTCTCAGCATATATAGAGGGTATTTATCCAGGCCTTTTAAGTTTATAGTGAATAATGTAGGTAGGAAACAGTCACGTGTTTGCTAGCCTTTTTGCAAAGGAAAACTTAAAACAAAATTTCAGATGGATTGTATCATTTTACCACAGTTGATCTGTTTTCTATCAGTTTCTCCACAAAAATGATAATAGTGTTCATGGACTAAAGCAGCATAATGTAGATAGCACAAACATTTAGAAGATGACTCCAATTTTCCTCTGAATATAAAAGCTAATCAAATTATAGATGATTACATTTTCTATTTCTTAGCAGCTACCCTTTATCCTTAATAGTATTTAGACTAGTGTGTACGAGTTTGGTTCTCAGTAATGTCACTTGAGCCACCCAGCTTTCAGAAGAGAATTTATTCTGAATGTTAGTACTTTAGTGAGCATGAAGATATGTATGTGGAGAATGGGCACACTTGGCCTTTTATGGATAGTTTAAATAGTACACATTTATTTATCTCTGTCATCTGTGCATGCATGAGTGAGCACACAGGTGTGCATGTGTATGTCTGTGTGTATGAATTGTAGAGGTCAGAAGAAAGCCTGTGGGAGTTGGTTCTCCCTTTACATCATGTGGATCCTGGGAAACGAACTGAGGCCTCCATGCTTGGCTTTACCTCTGAGCCTTCTCCCAGGTACTTAAGCTCTTTACCTATTGAACTGTTCATTAGTGTTTATATGGTAGGGTGAGACTAATTAAATTTAAAATGTAGTTGAAGAAATTCCTATATTGATTCAAAAACAACTAATAAGAAAGTGTGCCCCCTTGCCCCATGGTAATTGGATCTCCTAGAGTAATATTTGACGATGTATCTGAGAAGCCATTCACATCAGTCAAGTTTATGCTGAAAAATGACTCTTCTAGAACAGTGGTTCTCAGACTTCCTAATGCTGTGACCCTTTGATACAGTTCCTCATGTGGTGACCCCAACCATAATAATTGTTTTGTTGCAACTTCATAACTATAATTTTACTATTGTTATGAATCATAACGCAATTATCTGATATGTATGATATTTGATATGCAACCCCTGTGAAAGGGTCATTTGACCCCCAAAGGGGTCACATCCCATAGGCTGAGAACTGCTGTTCTAGAAGGTAAACAGAAAAAGATAAACAGCCATTGTGTATTGGAGATCTGGTAAGTTAAATGAGTTCAGTTGTTAATACAACCATCAAAATAATTAAAAATATAAAACAATTTCAGAAGCAAGTATATTTTTTCTAAGTTTGCTAATTTAGTTTTCAGAACTTGTGGCCCATATCTATCAAAATAATGTTAACACAAATCTTTTTTCACTATTTCTTTCTCAGTTAATTAAGCAAGGTTGATATTGTTTAAGAGGAGAAATTACATATATATTTATATATATACTTGTACACACACATATACTCCTTATGAGACTGTGTCTGTTTGCACTGTAGAAGGTATGTTTCTGGCTGGACTAGGTATTTCCAGGTTCTTGGAAACTTCAAAGAATTAAAGAAGCACAGTCCACAGTTGACAAAGCAGCAAGGGACTTTTCTCAAAAACAGGGTCTAAGTGCAGGATAGACACTCCATAAAGGAGCAATAGGCTCTGAGCAAGATTTACCCAAGATTCCCCTGTTTGTACACTTGGTCTCCTTACAAGGAGGAGATGCTTGTTTTCTGTTTGATTGATAAGCCTGGGTTATATAAACCTGTTTATGGTTCATGTTTCTGGTGTTAATCATATGCATGCCCCATCATGTATAGACTTATGATTGATAAATAGTGACCCAGTTTGCTAATTGTGTATGTATTCCAAACTAGCTCAGGCCAAATCATGCTATGTTCCAGGATTTGTCTGACCTCAAAAGTGGGATGGAGCTTAATAGGGGGCTGCTAGGGAGCAGAGGCTAGAATATACAGGTGGTTTTTTTTTTTAAAGAAGGTCCATGTGTGTTCCTTGAGCAGGTTGGATCCCAGGTTTCTAAACTATCTTTACAGAGTACATTTGGAGCTTGTATAGTTCATGATGGCCCTGAACTAGGACCAAGCGAACCTCTTGCATCAGCCTTCTGAGTAGTGGGGTACAGGTTCTTACATTGATCTGACTGGTTTCATAAATGCATTAGGAGTTTGTGTGTGCTGGCATACACATCCCTTTGTCATTAAACCTAAAGTTATTTTTTCTTTATTCTGGTAAACAAGTTTTATTTTTATGTAGCAAAATATATGTATTTAAGTAGTGTCTGCTCAGCGGTGGCTAAAAACAATTAAAAATGCTTCAATTAACTTAAATAGAATTTTTCTGAAGCAAAATGTACAGTTTTAATAGTCTTAGTGGAAAAACACCAGTATTTCCTGTTGCTGTATTTGTTCAGAAATCATAGCTATAATATGCAGAATTAAGGAGAAAGTAAAGCAGCCAGTAGATGAATATCAGAGTGCCCTTCTCAGTATACTGTAAATACTCACTAAGCACACGGTCTGCTCTCTCTTGGCTGAAGATCACATGTTGAGGTCTTCTGAGGCTGACAATGTTTAGGCTAACTTTGTCTCTGCCCTGTTATCCCCTCACCCCCTGCCTTTGTGTCAGTTGCCAGATATGTATCGCTGACAGCACCACCGTTGTGGTGACGGGGACAAAAAGTAATAACTTCTTGTGTCCTTTGGGATGGTTTTTGACATGTGGGTTTAAATGAGGTTTTCAAACTTAAGGAAGAAGTAGGTTGAGAAGGAAATAAGTAATAGTATGTTGAGAAGGAAATATAATAAATTGTATATTTTGTTTAAAATATCTCTGTGAAAATGTAGATTTTTGTTTACTTTAAGGTGAGCCATAAGACAAATGTCCAGCATACTTTCTGCTTTTGGGGGGAAAAATCCACACGGATGGCTTTCTTTACCTGTGGCTTCTACTTTGCACATTTGACAAACTGTTGCTCAAATATTTAGGAAAAAAATTAGATTTGTAATGAGTATGGTTTTCCTGTCACTCTCTGACATATATAACAGGTATGCTTTGATATGTATTATGAGTGATACTTAAAATAGGAGACTTAAAATATGCTGGAGGTTGTGTATGTGATATATAGCAATACTGCCTGAGTGTAGATGAGGGACTTGAGTGTTCCTGGATAGTGACAATGCGACAATGGGCCTAGAACCAGCCCATCTCTGGAATGTGATTGTGCTAGCTGAGGGAGGAGCATAAATCCAGTAAGTCCATGGCTATCTGTGTAGAAATGGATAGAAACGTTCCTAACCTGAATGCTGAATATTATGACAAGTAAGAAATTCCATAAAATACATAGATTAAAAGAGGAAGCTATGTTTGACCTGCTTCTTTTGTCTTTATTAGCAAAGAACATAAAACTCTTTCTTTACATTTCGTTACATTATTGATTATATAAGAGCATTTAGCAAAAAGCTACACAACTGTCACATATATGCTAAGGGCCTAGGTTTGTCCTATGCAGACTCCCTGGTTGTTGGTTCAGACTTTGTTTTCCTATGAGCTAGGTTAGTTGTTTCTGTGGGTTTTCTTGTGATATCCTTGAACCCTCTGGGTCCTACAATCCTTCCTCCCTGTCTGTCTTCTGCAAGATACCCTGAGCTTGATCTAATGTTTGCCTGTCTAATCTCTGTATCTGTTTCCATCAGTTACTTTGTAACATGAACGGGACTGTTTGTTGGGGTTTTTCTTTCCTGCCCAGTTCTCCACAGCCAGCAAGCCTCAAAGAAAATCACACAGATCTCCATAAGTTATAAAACTGATTGGCCCATTAGCTCAGGCTACTTATTAGCTCTTATAGCTTATATTAACCCATTATTCTGATCCATGTTAGCCATGTGGCTCAGTGCCTTTTTCAGTGGGGTAGATCACATCCTGCTG
>LOEQ01004268.1:118055-131386 GCA_001685075.1 Bramus lutescens
CATATAACAAAATTGACCTTAAATTTATATCAATAGAGTAAAATTTATACCAGTCTAAATTATTCATATCTATATCATATCCCCCTTTAAACGTAAAAGAACATTTATAAACAATATGTGGGAATATGGACGTAGTTATTTCTGTCCAAACTTCTTCCTGCTGTATAGGGGCACTGTTAATCAGGTCTTTGAATCCAGCACCCAGGCTTTGAATCTTACTGATGAAGAGGGTATGGTGTGTGTCTTTCAAAGAATTGATGGTAGAAACTCCATTCATGGTGCCATCATGATTGGAGGAGGTGACATGAAAAGCCCTGTGAATTGGATGAGTGCCACTCACAAGGCCATAATCGAGGAAGTGGACAAGTCACTAAGGCAGGTTTTCAGGCCCACACTCGATGTATGTGTGTGGTGTGTGTTTGTCCTGTCCGTGCTGTTCTCACAGCTTCACTGAAGTACTCAGAATGAGGGGCAGATAACTAGGACCTTGCTGTTTTCATTGCACAAGAGCTATAGAATGTGAAGAAGTGAAAGTGTAGAAAAATTAGCATTTTTTAGCTCTAAGTGTGCATGCTTACAACTTTTTAATTTATTCTTGTTTTCAGTGGCAGCTATTTATGTTGGAAGATTTCTAGCTCTTTACAGTTTTCCCTCTTTGCACAAAAGGCTGAATGAACATAACAGTACATTTAATACACAGTTCCTCATAGAATGATCAGTGAAAATGAACTTCAATGGGGTGGGACAATGTATCAAAGGACTTGGCTCAGCTGAGGCTCATCTCATTTTTCCCTGTGCTCTTGAATTTGCACCTGATAGCTAGCAAGCTATAACAGCCGTCTTGGAATCACAGACCTTAATATATTACCAAGACCTATCAAATTAAATACCTTACTATTGTCCCCACTCCTCACCGTACTCTTCATGTGACAACCAGAGAAACTTCAGAAATCCTAGTGACATTCCTTTACCCCAGTTTAGCACTCCTTGTTATTAGGGTAAAAGCCATGTGTTTCATCATGGACTTATGGTTCCTGTTTTCTGATGTTTGTTCCTAGTGCAGGCAGCCTCACTCTTAATTGTCAGCTATAGCTGTACTATAAGAATACTTTAACTGAACTGCCTTAGGGCCATTCTGCAGTTTAAACTCTTTGGAATCTTTCCTTGGAGACTCATGTACTCCTTCATACCTTTACCTCTTTCACAGCTTTGCTTCATGATAATGCCATTATTGAAGGCCTCACTAGTCACCACATTTGAAATGGCACCCATCCCTCTCACTAGTACTGCACCTCTTATCTGATATTGTGTGTTTAAGTTATATGTTTGACTATTCAGCAACTCCTCAGTCTCGCCTGTTAAGACACACTCTTCTCAGCTCATGCCAGGGTCTAGGCAAACGTTTATTGAATGAGGGCATCTTGAACAAGCAGAAACACAAATAGCTAAAAGTCAATATAATGAAATATTAATGATACTCTATCACATTTGTATGAAGAATCCTGTTTTGTAATTGTTGTACTAAAATGGCTCCTGTGAAGACAACTGTACTTTTAGAAAAAGGTGAGAGATGACATAAATTAACACCAGCACTACCAGCAGTGCCACTATTGACTGTGTCACCTTGAATATGTTGCTTACTGTTCTTCTGTAAAATGCGTATCATAGGTGCCACCCCACATAATGGACATACAAACTATAGAAATGTGGGAAGAACTAAAAAAAATTCCTATAGCTTAAGTTTTCAAAACTGTCTAGTGAGCCTCCATTTTTGATTCTGCAACTTCAGCTTGTGTAGAGAGGAGTGGAGAGAGGCTAGCCCATGGTGCTGTAGTGAATGTGTGCTTTGGGGAAAACTGATGAGCTCGATCAAAGAGAACAGGAGGCTAATATTTTGAATCTACGGTTTGCACAAGTTCTAGAGCACTGGTCCTCACCCTTCCTTATGCTGCGACCCTTTCATACAGCTCCTCATGCTGTGGTGACCCCCAGCCATAAAGTTATTTTCATTGCTACTTCTTAACTGTAATTTTGCTACTGTTATGGATCATAATGTAAATATCTGATATGTGACCCCAAATCGGTCATAACTCACAGCTTGAGAACCCCTCTTCTAGAGGAAGATTTTTTTTTATACAAGTGAGGGAATTTTGTGTCGTTAGGCTATGAAATCATAATCCCTCACCATTTTTTTATTGGTGAAATGACAAGACCGAGACATATGAATCCAGCATGTGTGTATTTCAAGAAGGAGTTACTGGAATCAAACGAGCTGCTTTAAGAAGCTGCTGATTAATTCCAGGAACAAAACGAATCTATTTAACCTGTCAGCAGTGCGAACAGACAAGGGAGGAAGAGAGAAGCAGCAGCACTCATGACCGACTGACTGGATGTGGAGAGCAAGGAATGGCACTGCAGTGCTTTGAGATCAGCTTGGGGTACCACTGGCTGTTAGCAGTGCTAGCAAGAAAACAGAAAGATGATCTAAGAATGGAGAGATTCCATCTTGGTCTGGAAATTATCCAGCATAGAGGCTTTCAAACTCTTCTTTCCCTCCTCAGTGGAGTGCTATATGAGAGTCAATATGTAAAAACCCCGAGTGTGAGGTGTGAAGCTGATTTGGTTGAAGCAAAGATGGAGGGGATGTGTGGTAGGAGTGTCAGCAGAAATCAGGGTCATGTGTGTGTCCACAGTGTCATCTGACTGCCTGTAACCTGGGTCTTCATATCTTCTTTCTGTTTTCTTGTTGTAGCAGTTAGTAAATATTTATTCTTTTAGACTTTTGTCTCGAGTTTCAGGATTAGTAGAATGTAAGAGAGACATAAAATTCCTTCCCATTGGAACTTAAGAAAGCCACAGTTTGAAATAAAGTTAAAAATGAAATCATTGTAGTATCTCATCCTATAAAAGCCTTGTGATAGAGAACTGTTGCAGAGGGATGGTCAAGGACATCTTTCGGAAAGTTGTCATTGAGTTCAGAGGGAGAGGAGGGAGAAGAGGAGGAGGAATAGAAGCAAAGAGGACAGGCACAGCGAGGGAATGGAAGGCTGAAACAGTGGGGTTGAGGTTTACTAGGTTTGGGTGTCTAGCTCCTTCGTGTCTTTTCCCACGTTGTCTTCATATTCCAGATTATCTTCAGCACCTATTCCACAGCTTCGTATTCTCTCATGTCCTTTCTGACTTGTGTTTCAATTCATTTTGAAATCATTCTCCAAACCACCAGACAAGACATCCTTTGTGGAGTCTGCCATCAGCAGGACCTTATTGTTGTGTGTGATATGCTTTGTAATTTGTATGTTATACCTATATTCATAAACTGTTAGATTTCTCCAGTTTGTATTGTATTTTCCTTCGAAGTGATAAATATGTATACCTGAAAACCAGAGTAAAAGAAAAAAATCATCATCCACTTTGTTAATTTTCTATCGTCCTGTATTTAATGGCAAGGCTACTTCATGGTATGGATTTATTTTTTGGAGGAGTTGTGATATTGTACATTTTTATCATGTTAGCTATTGAGGAAAGTTTATGAATAAAATTATTTAGGCACTCTTTCTAAATGGGACATTTGACTGTTCAGTGCAAAAACGACAATGAGTAAAGCCAATCTGATTAAGATTCCTTTTTTATTAATGGTTTGAATTTTCAGTCAGATAAATAGATTAAAGTTGTGTTGTCAATAACAGCTTTTTGAATATTCCACTAGGAAGTATGAAGGCCTTTTTTGTTTTCTTTACATTTTTAATTCTCTTCTTATTTTTAAAATAATTAATATGAATCCTTTTAATTTTATTTCTGTAATATTAAGAGGTATTTGCATTCTTTTATACAAGGTTCAAAAAATTCATCATCACTCATTAGAGAGCGATTTGATATATCATGACACTAGCATATGATTTGTTTTAGTTTTTTTTACTTTAATTAATTAATTAAATTTTGACTTTTTTTTGAAACAGGGTTTCTCTGTAGCTTTGGAGCCTGTTCCTGGAACTCACTCACTTTGTAGACCAGGCTGGCCTCGACCTCAGAGATCCGCCTGCCTCTGTCTCCCGAGTGCTGGGATTAAAGGTGTGCGCCACCACCACTCGGCCTTATTTTTAATTTCTAATTATTGTGTTGGTGTAAAAAAGGAGAAAAATTGGAAACTGTTAGCATTGATTTTTGATAGTTAGTCTTTTAAATTTCATCCTCTTTTGGGAGGAGGCATAATCAAATTTATAATTGAAAATTAAGTCACCTTGATATTAAAATAGGAGAATATTTGGCTTATATCATTCTAGGAAGTTGCATGAAGGGAAATTGAAAGCAAGTGAAATTATGAAAGCCTGAAAAGTCTCTGATGGAAACTGTCGATTAGGGCCATACTACCACTTTTTCATATGTAACGTAATTTGGAAATTTGAACAGCATTTTATTAGTTTAACTAATTGTAAATGGAAGCAAAACAAAGTGATAATATTTTGCAAAGTAAGTAAAAGGCTTAAGGACACAGCTGTTTTTGTTGAAGCAGACATGAAGGCATATTATTTTAAAGGAAACTGAGGTCTGTAGCTATCTGTTTGGGAATGTCTTTTAGTTACAGTGGTGTCCACAAAAGTTAGATCTGAGTGAAGATCTGGCTAGCAGCTCCCTTTGTCCTTCTCTGTACTTGGTAGAGTGAGTAACATCATGTGTGCAATATATTTGTTTTACCGCCGTCCATCCTGGGCAGCTGACACCCTCTGAAATTAGCTCCATTATCTTTTTTACTTTCACCTAGCTATTTTAACATTTATACAAATGTTAATTTATTGTTTAAATGGGAACATGGAGTAACTGACTCTTATTATAGATAATCACATTCTATTGGTGGTTGTGACTTCCCGTATTTATCCAAATAGGAAACATTGTTCATTGAGAAAGATATAAATCACTTTTTCTTAGTGAACAACAAACCAGAAATTTAAATGAATGTTTCATATTTCAGTTGCTAAATGAGAATATTTTTATTTGCCAGTTCTTATAGCTAGTTGTAGATTTCTGTTTTGATTTTAATGCAGAAGACAGTTACAGGATAACTTTTAGTTCACAGTAAAGTGTAATGTATGGTTATGTTATCCGTGTTATTATCCACTCAGTATGAGAATTTCAGTAAATTAGGATAAGAATTAATGTAGATAATTTATTTTCTTATATATGAGTTACTTATCAGAACAACCATTTTATCTTTGATTTTAACAAGTTTGGTCAGATTGAAATCTTCATCTTTTCATAAGACAGTGACATCTCTGTGCTTGTCTGAATATTTAAACATTATTTAAGACTAATAGGTCACCATTGCATTTTGTTATTTCTAATGTAGGTTGTAAAAGTACAGAACGAGCATTTATTACAACTATATTAATTTTGTTGAAGGCTTGTGGGTAGTCAGCTCAAATAAGAAAGTGTTACAGATTTGGTTAAGAATGCCAGAAAAACCTATATTTTATCTTCCTAGTTTTAAAGATTCCTGTATTGCTGTGATGTGTGTAAAGGGAGGCAGGCCTTTTAAGCATGGGCCTCTTGAAGCCCGCTGCCTGCTGCTGTGTGCCCTGTGCTGCTGATCAGTTCTTCTGCCCCTCCATTAAGTGAAGCGTGTTTGGTTGCTAGATGCGTCCTAAGGGAACATACCAGGCATGTGCTATGAGAACGTGCTATAGCTGTTTTTACTAGACATTTTGATTGTGGGTTAATTTTTCATTGATCCATTAATTCTTATTTTCAAGTAACATTGCAATTTTATTTAATATTGCTAACATTTTAGAAATATGTAAAATATATGTGAGCATTTAATGAACAAACCTTGTACAATACCACTGAGGAATTTCTAAATGTTTATTGTATGGAGAGGCCCTGGTATCATAAATCTAGTACTCACCATATTCTCATATTTTGGCTTTATTAACTATTTGCTGGCTCCCATAAGTGATGTTGTACAAATGTTTACATTTATGATCCATTGTAATTATAAAAATTATAAAGTTTTATTTTCTCTATTTTGGCTTTTTATTTTAGTCACAGATTTCATTGACAAAGGTTATAACATTGGCCTCCGTGCCTTTCTTGCACATAATTATATCAGTGGATGGACGCTAGCTTATGGCATTTCAGACTCAAACTAACTGACTTTTCCTTGGAACAGAAAAATTGTTTTCAGTTAAGCCACAGACTCCCATAAATAAGGCTCTGGTCTTAAAGAAACACAGCTTTTAACTGATTTTTGAAATAGTCAGAGTTCAAAGTCATGCAGTGCAAAAAGGGAAACAATTTCTGAATTGTGAATGCTTCTGGTACTGTTGACAAACAGAAGACAGAAAGAAATCCACAACAAAATAGGAGCTGTTACAGTGTTAGCAGTGGTCTGAATGTCAAAGCGATGCTGCTGGGAGCTCCTGCAGAGTCACCTCCTCACTACTGAATTACCTGCCTTGCTGATCTTCAGCCCTTGCAAGGCTTTGCAGCCTGCCAATGATAGAAGAGAAGGAGTCCGTTGGTGTTCCTGTTCCTTTTGATATATTCTTTGCTCCCAAAGAAGTGACTTTTTTTTTTTACCATAAAAAGCCCAGGAAACAATCTTAATGTGGAAAATGATTTTTTCATAAAATTAATGTGTAAGTGACCATGGAAGTCATAATTGCTCATTCCTCAGGTAACCAGAGGGTCTCAAATTGCAATATTTGTATATGATTAAGTTCTAAATGGTATAAAAATAGTTAAAAATGAAGGTAATTTTTTGGGGAGAGTGCAAGATAATTAAACTTACTATATTTGAAATAACTATTAATCATGTGTAGATATTTAATCCAGTTAAACAAGAACATTTAAAAATTATTTTAAAATAAATGTAGGTCATTTCATTTAAATAAAATTTTCCATTTTTTATTTAAAGGAGCTTGTCTTCAAACATCTCAGCATCCTTCTTAAGTAGTAGTATGATGTAATGACTCGTTAGTATTTAACAGTGTGATGAAACAACAGCAGTTTCTAGAGGATGACACCGTTATAACCCGTCTGCTGGAACTGTTTCTTCACAGGTCCCTGTTGTCTAGAGCTTGCATTAACTGTGTTGGTAGCAGTTAGTGTGCCCTCTCTTAAGGGACAGATGACGATTGCATGGTAGTTATGAGTGTGTTGGTATCACCAGTGCCTTAATTTCAGATCACATAGACTGGATGGGGCTGTTCGAGACTAATCAACCCTTGATCAAGCGAGCTTTCTCGAGATCAGTGTATCCCTCCACTAAAAGACGGAGGGCTGTGTCTTGTCATCGATGAGTCATGGCTCACTGCTGTGTGGCCATTCCCAGGTTTGTTTCCATAAGTTAGATATTCAGCAGTCATTGTAACATGTTGGCAGGGATATTTTTTCTTTTTCTCTTTTTCCTCATGGTTAATATAAGGGGAAAATGTTCTTTTAACCCAAACTGACTATACAGTATCAGGAGGAAGCTCTTTCGTTTTAAATTGCAAGGTTTTTATGTTCCATTAGCTGTGAGTGTTGAATTCTGTATTTCTTTCCATCTCAGAACTTATGATTATAGCAAATGAGGTAGACGTTTGTACTTTCATTCTTTATTCTCTGCTGTTCTGAATACAAAATGACATTCAAACTTGTAAAAAGCGATCTTGTTTCAAATCAGAAAACTGCATCACTAGACTATAAATTTCCATTTGAAAAGCCCTTTGAAAAATATTATTCTGTTCCTGGCTTTCATATTGATTAGATCCACTCTTATTTTAGGAAAATGTGATTAAATGACATTTTAAAGCAATAATGGGCAGTTTCAAACAACTAACCTTTCTTATAATATGTCATTGAACAGACCAAAGGATTTAGCTGCAAACTCTGAGACTTCTAGACATCCCCTAGGTCCATGGCTAGGCTATGCTGTCAAACCTGTGTTACCTACACAACATCCAAAATAACGTAAGACTGATCAAGAAAGACTTTATATTCCAAATTAGTGCTGGTGGGGATGGGAGACGCACACCTTTATCTTTCTCCACTTGGTATTATTTGTTCCAACCACCTTATTATTATTTTTTTTGTATTTGACTTGATACTTACAGGTTCATTTTCCAGATCACACATTCATTATTATCTGGCGAACTCATGTGCTTAGAGGGGGATGGGAAAAAGGCTCTGCTTAGGAAGGACATCAGTACCTCGACATGCCTGCAGTTCACAGTCTTCATTTTGTTTTCAGTGAGTTAAAAGAAAACTAATAAATTCCATTTTTTATCAGTATTCAAGAACATTTTTTAGTTGACTTTCTCATTCAGTTGAGTTTAGTTTTGTTTCTTTGCACAATTTGATCTTTCATTTTCTGTAGTAGTTTACTGAACTTTTGTAAGAGACATGAATACTCTCATCCAGTGAAAAATCATGTACTTAGTGAATCTGAAAATGTTTATCTATTAAAGCATGAGTGATAAAAATTATATGATGATTAGGGCCCTTAAAAATAGCTAGTTAGGTTTATTTTCCTTCTAACTCATTTAAATAAGTAGATTGGAATGTAGAATGTTATCGTTAATCCTTGTTCCATCTTGAGAATGGATCTCATTATGTTGCCCAGACTAGTAAGTCCCTAAGCTCAAATGATCCTTTTGTTTCAGATATATGCCTTGAGACCCCAAGACACCAACTTTTGGATTATTCATTAAGAATTTTTTCAAGAAAAGCAAAATATATAAATAAGTTCTTTAAAACTACCAAGTGCTATTTTTTCCATTTATTTAATCATTTGTCTTTTCAGTGTTAAATTCTGTAGGTTCTAAATCTTTTAGTATTCCTTGTTTAAATATGTAAAGGAAGACATTTTAACATTGAGGTAAGAAATAGATTCTTGAATATTTATTCCACTGTAAAAACTTATTTCTTTGTTGAGTTTAACATTAAATATTACTTGTTTTAACAGCCTTTCACACCATGAATGTTTTTATTTCTCAAACTCCTACAAGCAGAGAGTATGTTATTTTTTATATACTCAGAACAGTGAAAATACATTCAAGTCATGTTGTGGCTTTTTACATGTTTCCTACTGTTTTGTTTCCTTCTTTTAATTTGTATCTACACAATAAGGCAGTATGAATTGTTTTGTGTTCATGCCTTTTCTCCATATTTTCACAGTATATTTTATAGAACTAAATATCTAGTAGTTGAAATGCTCACACACTTTTGAGAAATTCTAAAAGCACAATTCTGCTAGTTAATGATATCCAGAAAGTATCCTATTCGGGAAAAAGATCATCTCTTCAGTGCACGTCCAATTAAACACCCAATTCGAAAGGATATCTAAGGTGAAGGATGTTTGTGTAATGCTAAACATAACCAGAGACACTGTGGTTTTAGCAAAGGTACCATTGCTCTATTTTATCAAGTGCCAGAAGCTGCATAATGAAAGTCTTTCAGAGAGTGAAAATGTAAGTGAAAAAACATGAAAATACCACCCAGCTGGTAGAGATCTTCCTAATTTTTACCTGATTGTATTTCTGAAGAAGTATGGCAGGCTGTCATAAATTTTCAACATGAACTGTGTTTTTGTTGCCAATTTCCATATCCTTTAAAAAGTGCTGAAGCGTGCATTTGCTATTTATGTTTGCAGTAGACTGAGTACACTTTTACTATTTGTGGTCTGAGAAATTGGAAACAACCAAACAGTGGTGCTATGGTCTAAAAAAAAATAAATTTTAAACAGCTGCGGACAGTATTTTTAGAATGCTAGAGTCCTAAAGCTATGCAAGTACCCCCTACTCCTTTATTTTTTAATTTAAAATGGGGGCTATGTCACCCATAGAAACTCAGGCTTTCATTGTCACATCCACAATAGTTTAAAAAACTGAACTCAAAGTCTGCTTTTGACTAACAGAAAGCACAGCTAGCATCCCTGTGCCAGCTGTTTTCCAGAGTGTAAATATTTGTTGTTATATACCAAGTGCCATGCTTAATAAGTTCATAGTTCTTATCATTCTCAAACCCTCACATGGAGAAGACTATCATACAAACGAGAAAACTGAGTAAGCAATGAGTCAAGGTAAGTTGCCAGCATCACAAAATTTATCAACAGTAAATCTGCAATCCAAGTTATTTCCCTTAGCTACAGCCCACTAACCCAAGTTGTACGTTAAGCCTCGTGTTTTGTGAAATGTTTTTTTCTCATAATGTTATTAAAACATGTATAAATGTGTTTCTAAATAGAAACTCCTGAAAATATTTAAATAATGAAATTATAAAGTCAAAAGAGTTATAAATTAAAAAGAAATCCATGACATCATTCACAATCAAAATGAAGGTTTTCATTTGATGTTTTGTTTCTCTGTCCTGCAGATAAGTTTTCTTCCCTGCACAGCTTTCATAAGTTTTCTTTACACACAGCATTGTGTAGACTTTATCACTGATTCCCAGTGGTCAATAATATTTTTCATTTCATGGTGAAAACAAAACTTGGTTATACTCAAAGGGCCCTGAATGTCAAGGTACTAGGTTGTTCCTGAGAGCAGGGAAAACCCAAGGGAGTTCCTCCCTCCCCTGCTCCAGCAGCACTGTGCAGGCTGAGGTGACTGAGACTCACACCCTTCAACTTCATCTGCGTAAGTTGGAAGTTCCTTCTTTTGTTTTTCTGCTTAGTATGTGTGTTTGTGTGTGTGTGTGTGTGTGTGTGTGTGTGTGTGTGTGTGCATGAAAACCAGTGGCCAATGATGGATGTCTCTCTCCATCTTATTTTGAGACAGCATCTGCCACTGACCCTGGAGCTTACAGATTTTGCTTAGCCCGCCTGGCCAGCAAGTCCTAGGGATCCTCCTGCCTCTGCCTCCCCAATAATGAGATTACAAGCATACATTGTTGCTCATGGCTGTTTGTAGGTTCTGGGGATCCAAATTCAGGTCCTCATGCTTGCCTTGTGTACATTTTACTAACTGAGCCATCTTCCCAGCACAGACTAGAAGTTCTGAATATTACCGCCTTTTCTTTACGGCACATTCATTTTCACCACATTTTTCTATTGTATTTATTATAAAATTACACAATTATTTGGCCATTATTTGTGCAATTCCATATCTATTTTCTTTCCCCATTTCCATCATCCTGCCACATTTAAATAGTCTGCCAGTTCATTTAAAACAATCATAAATGTCTGTGAGAACAATTACTGAAAGCTTGCATGTTCCAAACATTAGATCTTTAAACTTCACTTGAAATTAGGGTTAGTATTACTGCGATCCACTGTGACCAAAAGCAAGTTTAGGAGGAAAGGGTAAATAAATTAGGCTTAGACTTTTGTGTCCCTGTTCATTATTAAAGGAAGTCAGCATAGGAACTAAAACAGTACAGGAATCTGGAGACAGGAACTGATACAAAGGCCATGGAGGGGTGCTGCTTACTGGTTTGCTCCTCATGGCTTGCTCAGCTTGCTTTCTTATGGAACCCAGGACATCCTATCCAGGGATGGAACCACCCACAATGAGCTGGGCCTTCCCATCAATTACTACAGCTGAATTCTCTACTGCAGAGTCTTATGGAGGCATTTTCTCAATTGAAGTTCCCTCCTTTCAGATAAAACTAACGTGTATGAAGTTGACATAAAACTAGCCGGCACACCACTATAGTTCGTTTAACCATTTATTGTCTCTTTTATAGTTTGGGGTGCTAGACACAGATAACTTTGCTACAAGAATACTCAATATCTTTTGGAATAACTATTCTTAAGCACTGTGAAAGTAGGATACTACTCAAGATGTGATCGACTTTATTTAGTAACAAATAAAAATACCTCAATAGGGCCGAGGAGAGGGCTTAACTGGTAAAGTACCTACTGTGCCAGCATGAGAACCCAAAGTTTCTATTTAGCACTCATGTAAAAGCTGGGCATAGCCAGGCTGTGGTGGCACATATCTTTAATCTAAACACTTGGAAGGCAGAGGCAGGTGGATCTCTGAGTTTGAGGCCAGCGTGGCCTCCAGAGTGATTTCCAGGACAGCCAGAGATACACAGAGAAACCCAGTCTCAGACAAAAAGAAAAGAACAGCTGAACATAGTGAAGAGCTTCTGTAACTCTAGTCCCCATCCCTGGAGTGGAGGGGGCTTATGGGAATAGGCAGCAGGCAGATGCCAGAGATTGCTGGCCAGACAATCTTTCCTATTAGTGAGCTCCAGGTTCTATGAGAGACTCTTCCCCAAAAGATGAGATTGAGAGTGATGAAGACACCAGTGCCAATTTCTGGCTTCCACATGCTGTGTATTTGTGAACGTCGGTACCAGCATGCATATATGTGTGTACACACACACATGAACCGATGCACGTAAGCAGTCACAGTAGGTTAAATTTAGTTTCCTTTGTATTGCAGATATATTTTTAAAACATTCCTGTTACTTGGGACTGTAGTGTGTTTGCTCTAGAACCAACTTCCTATTAGATTTTATGACGCTTTGGAGAACCACTATTGTGCACATGCATGTATCCAAGTAGAATGCTGTCCTGCATGCCCCAATGAAAGAGTTAGAAAATAGCCACTTCCAAAGATAGCCTTTCTCTGCACCTTATCCCCAGGATTTTATTAGAAAATAGCCACTTCCACATCAGCATTGTAGTGTTTGAAAGATAGCCTTACTCTGCACCTTATCCCCAGGACTTTATTTTACTTTAAAGTAAAAATGTTTTAAATGTACTTTTGTCAGTTATTTTAGACAGTTTAACGAAGTATATATTTTGTTTATAGATGTGTGGTGGTGATTTTTCTTCTTCTGTGTCACTAACCAGTCCTTTAAGTACTG
This sequence comes from Bramus lutescens, assembly GCA_001685075.1. Lineage (NCBI taxonomy): Eukaryota > Metazoa > Chordata > Mammalia > Rodentia > Cricetidae > Bramus > Bramus lutescens. The sequence continues at coordinate 130,848 of LOEQ01004268.1, forward strand.
TTATGTTCTTTTTCTTGCCAGCTACACTCACCATTCTCTTTTGACAAGAAATTTCATGCGTTGTGTGCAAGAGTAGAGTTAATACTGTAAAAGATGATTGAAAACTTCGTTTTCTGTCACCAATTAATTTAATAAAGAGCCTTGTAAAATTTAGGGCTTGATAGAATCTTCTTGATTTTTGAGTCATGACATGAGCACCACCAATATAAGCCATATAAAGACCAAGTAGCCAACAAAATAATGTCATTGATTTCTGTTAGTTATTTAGTTAATTAAGGGTTTTTTTTTTAAGATAGGATCTCATTATGCACACCCTGGCTGGTGTGCATCTTGTTATGTAAACCAGGCTGGCCTTGAACTCAGATACCTGCCTGCCTCTGCCTCCCAAGTGTGAGTGTTAGGATTAAAGGCCTGTGCCATCATGTGTGACTCATGTCACTGATTTCTAATGAATGAATAAACTGCCAAAGGAAGATGAAGGCCCAGATGCCTAATCGGATTCTTTTAACCTTAACATGAAACACACAAATAATATATAT
>LOEQ01004268.1:133343-145475 GCA_001685075.1 Bramus lutescens
TTCCCCTTACTCCACATCCTCTCCAGCAAAGGCTATCATTGGTGTTTTTGTTTTTAGCCATTCTGACCCGTGTAAGATGGTATCTTAAAGTTGCTTTGATTTGCATTTCCCTGATTGCTAAGGAGGTTAAGCATGACCTTAAGTGGTAGGCAAGCACTCTACCACCAAACCACATCCCTAGCTCCATGTTTCGTTTTGAAAATAAGTGGTGGTGATGGTTCCTTAATGAATCTCAACTACTGATTTAGAGAAATAGAACCATTAAAGGTTCATCACAACTAGCACCATAGTTTCTGTTTTTGTCCTGTTTTTAGAGTAAGTACCACGGAGTCTTGAAAAGTTGGACTGGCCGTTACAGACTTTCCCTGCAACACAACTGGAGAAGACATGTTTTCTTAAAACTTCAGCATTGCTGATGTCTGTGTATCCATACTAGAAGTCAGGGCTTTTCCTTTTGTGTTTTAAATATTACAGTTTTCTTTCTAATTGGCGGTATTTATAATAGTTTACTTCTCTGCAGAAGATGGTTACCTTGGGTTGATATCATCAGCTATAACTTCAAAGTTGCTCAGTTTTTCATACATTTCATTCCTGGGGCTAGCTGTTTAACTATTTTAGAAATACAAGATCAGAATATTGACAGAATTATACTTTTCTCATGTGAGAAAATCTTTTAAAATGCAGAAACATTTTCTCTCTGAATTCTTGATTAAGAACACATTATTTAAATAATCATTAAGTTTCAAACAAAAGAAAGCCTTACTTAATAATCCTTGGGATGCTACCTTGAATTCTAGTACTGTGCTCTTTTGAAAAGACTCAAACTTACTCATCACATTTAAAAAAGTTTGTTTTTCAAAGTGTGTGTGTGTGTGTGTGTGTGTATTTGAGCGCAAGTGCCTACAGAGGTCATAGGCATTGCATCTTTGCAAAGCTATTGTTCATGAGGTTGTGAACAGCACAGTATGGGTGCTGGGAACTGTACTCAGGTCTTCTGGAAGAGGATCAGTAAGTGTTCCTAACTACGGAACCATCTCTCCAGCTCCTTAATCTCATTATTTTTTTTTTAATGTTACCCAAGTTTCTGTGTTCAAACTATTCTCATTTTTAATCACTGTTCACACCACCATATTTTTGTTTTTACATAGACTTTTGTTTGGATAAATCAGAATGTGATGAGATTTAATCTCCCCCATAGCCTTGATTTTTCCCCCCATAAAGTCAGTATCAGAATCAGGATCTATAATGCAACACTCAGAACTTGAATCTCTGCTATAACCCGAGCGCAGATTACCAATGTGAGTGGCTGCAAAAGATGTGAGAAAAATCTGCTCCAGGAAACTGAAAGACTTTGGTGGATAGGAACACCGAGCTAGGAGTCAGGCCTGGCCTTGTGCAGCAACTGGCAGTGAGCCCTTTTAGCCTTTTTTATTTCTCTTAGATATCTCAGTTCTTTTTATATTTTTTTCTCAGGAAAATCAGTGAATATGAAAGAAGTGCAATATGTTAAAGATACACAGGTCTCAAATCTGAGGGCACCAATTTCAGAAGCTCAGTAATCTGATTATTATTTTCTCACAACCTTCATTGTTCTGTGATATCTTGTATGGTATGCCACGGGAGCATTTTCCTGCTTCAGCTGGGGCAGTGGCATCTATGCCACAGGAGTGTTCTCCTGCTTCTGCAAGGACAATGCCACAGGAGTGTCCTCCTCCTTCTGCAGGGGCAGTGGGCATGCATGCCATATGAGCGTTTTTCTGCTTCTGTTAAGAGCAGTGGGCATGCATGCCACAGGAGCGTTCTGCTTCTGCTAGGGGCAGTGGGCATGCATGCCACAGGAGTGTTCTGCTTCTGCTAAGAGCAGTGGGTATGCATGCCACAGGAGTGTTTTCCTGCTTCTGCTAAGAGCAGTGGGTATGCATGCCACAGGAGTGTTTTCCTGCTTCTGCTAGGGGCAGTGACATGCATAGTTTTAAATTAGTCTTAACAGAATTTGTGCTTAAAACTCTTTTGTTATGAAATTTAAGTATAGATAACTTTTTCATTACCAAAATGCTCACATTTTACTTTTATCGACTTTAGTTATCAGTACAGAGTCATGTTGCAGAAAAGCTCTTCCCCTGTACTCCATCCTCCATTGCTACTTGTCTCCTACTCCAGTGTCAGTTACAGTTGGTGAGCTAGCATTTGTCATTATTATTTAAAGCCACCTTTTGCAGTAGGAGTTGGACTCCAGTTCACACTCTGTGGACTCGGACAAATGTCTATAGTGATGTATTGATGATGAGAGTATAGTATTATAGATAGTTTGATTGCTTTAGCAATATATGTGTTCTACTTGGACCACTTTCATCCCCTCTGAATTCTTAGCAGTCAGCGTTTATAATTTCTTCATACCTTTGCCTTTCCCGAGCCTCATAGCTTTAGTCATATTCCTGAGCATATTTTCATATGTGCTGGCTCATTTTTTTTTCTGTCAGCTTGACACAAGCTGCTTTCATCTGGGAAGAGGGAACATCAGTTAAGAAAATGCCTCCATTATATTGGCATGTGGGTAGGTTTGTGGGGTATTTTTAAGTTTGTATTCCTTATGCTAAATGCTAATAAATTTGCCTGCAGTATTGCATAGTAACAGTACATTTAATTTTCTTTCAAATGCATAGCAATCATATTGTAAAGGTTTATTGAGAAACCTTTGTGTTGGGTACAGTAGTACTTTGTATGTTGATCTTCTCTGTATGCTTCAGTTATCCATCATCTAAAACTTGCTTGCTTCTGAAGAGGACGGTCAAAACCTGTTATCTGTATTTGGTTGAATAATACTGTATGTTAACTGTAAATACCGACAATGCACTAAATGCAGCAGTCATCCTGTCTGGTCATGGTTTGTACCCCTGCATCCACTTCTCCTTATTGCCCTCTGCTTTCCCCTCTGGCTTCTGCAAGCCATTGCTCTTTCTGCTTGTTTGTTCTCTGAAATAAGCCTATTTATATTCTGTATAGGTGGAAACCTGTGGTGCTTTATCTTTTCTCTGTCTGGCTTACTTCACTCAGTGTCTTCAGTTCCACCCATGTTGCTATAAATGGCAGAATTTTGTCATTTTATGTCCCTAAATGGTAAATAGTAACAGCTCATTTTCATTCTCAATCCCCTAATTGCATTCACTGAGCATGTTTTCATATATGTATTTACCACCTGTGCATCATCATCATTTTTTTTTTTGAGACAGCCGCAGTATCCCTGGCTAGCCCAGAACTTGTAGATTAAGCTGTCCTTTCAAATCCACAGAGATCTGCCTGCCTCTCCTGGTCCCAAGTGCATGACTAAAAGTCACTTCATAGATGTTTCTTCTAATGAGGCTCTTTGGCCTCTAGTTAGTTCAAAGTTTTTCTCATTGAGTTGTCAGAGTTGTTTGGCTATTTTCATGTAAGTCCTTTATCAGATAATTAGGTTTATCTTCTCTTAAAATACTTGTGTTTTTAATCTTACTTTACTGCCTAAATTAATTTTTCAGATCTGTTTTTATTCTTTCTTGAAGATCTACTCCCAAAATCAATACAATGGTCCAAATGAGAGACTGACTGGAAATCCTTACACAGTTTTACCCTTACATGCTTAACAGAAAAGAGTGTTTGTAGAAATTAAATATATAAAAGTACTCCTAAAAATTAATGGTCAGGCTTGAAGGCATTTAGTGTGTTTTGCCTCAAGAAACTTTTCATTCAACTCACTTGGATTCTTTGGACAAAATGAGAATTCTTCAGTTATTTAATATTTAAAACGCCACATCCCGAGGTGTTCCTGGAATTTGACTATTTCTCAAGAAATGTGCAGAATTTTTTTAATCCACTATTTTTTATTGTCTTGTCCCATTTTGAGGAATCATTCTATATTATCACATGGATTTTTTAAATTATATTTTAAAATGCTAGCTAGGTTCCCCATTGACGAAATCTATTTCATTTGTTTTATGCAAGAGGTTAAGTTCTTTAAAACAAAACCTGTTATTTGGTGAAAACTTCTAGAACTTTACCAGTGTCTTATGCAGAGCAGTAGTAAGGAAGTGAGGCCCGAGGGCCACATGATATGGGAAATTCTTGGCCTACTGCCACAGGGACGTCTGTTAAAAAGTTTAAATTTTTCTGTGGTATTTTTTTCAGAAAATATTTCTAATTCCCTACATGTTAAAAGTAACCTTTTGTGTTCCCTGTAGTGAGACACAAAGAAGCAAGGGGTTGCTGCAACTTAATGGTTTTCTAATCAAAATAAAATTGTTGTGCTATTCATCTGTAGAAAGGGGTCTGCAAGTATGATTTTTGGTTTATTGTAAACAAATTCTTCTGGAAAGAGCATTGTTTGTGTTGGTGCTGATGACTATGCTTATTTCCTTAGCTTTCACTGGTGAACACATCTTTGGGTGGTCTTTTGCCTGGGGGCATGATACAAATATTTGCCTGTCTTGACAAATAGCCACCGCCCTTCTGTTTACCCCCACCCACTACCCTAACTTCCTTTTTGAAATTGGCCAAATGAGTGTGATTGGCTCATGTACTTTTGTGAGACTTGCCTTTAGAGAATTTGGCTTAATAAAATCTTTATCATGTTTGATTAGTTGAAATGATTCTGAAATATATTCCTATTAAAATCACATTATTTACATTTTAAAGACTGTTTCAAAGGATTTGTTTCCAACTTAAGAGTCTGATTTTTTTCATGCCAATCCATAATGAACTGACAGGCGATAAGTACTTTTCTTTTGGCCTTTCCTTTGTTCTTAAAACATTTTGTGCATTCGGATTTTATAGTTTAAATTTTATCTACCTTCCTGAATCCTCTTATATACATATCCTTTTTCCTTGACTGTTTTGTTTTTGTTGTTCTATGGGTCTACAATGCACAATTCCATAGTGTAGGAGACTATTAAGGATGGTTTGTGCTTCTCTTTTTAAGAATCTTTATTAAGAGAAAAGCAGAATATGGAGAATAAAGTTAATTTTAAACTCCCTCTTTTTTTAAAAAAAAAAAAGAGAAAGGATATTTTATGTGTATAGTGTTTTGCCTACATACTTGTTTGTGCACTGTGATACTTGGTGCCTGTGGAGGCCGGAAGAGGGTGTCAGATCCCCTGGAACTAGAGTTACAGATGGTTGTAAGTTGCCATGTGGATGCTTGGAACTGAACATGGATCCTCTGCAAGAGCAGAAAGTGCTCTTAACCACTGAGCCATCCTTCTATACTTTCTAGTTCTTTTATAAGGAAGATGGACCCTCAGAGTTACTGTATAATCTCCAAATGACACAGTACTTCTAAATTCTAAAAGTCTTTATTAATTTCTGGTACTTTTTTTTTTCCTACAAAAAGCACTGAAATTTTACTGATCTTTGACTTTTCGTACATGACTTTTCAAAAAGGGTGGGAAGGCCAGGAATTTCCTTTGATGAGGCTTTATAACCGTTTTCCTTTCCTCTCCTACCTGAGACTTCTCAATAAGACTTTCCAGCTTAATTAGACTTTTACTGCGGAACTCCAAAAGTGGGTGTGCATTAGCCCTTTCAGCTTCTCTAGTGAAGGGAGCTGACTCTGGCTTCTTCTCAAGAGTCTTTCTTTGAGTCTTTGTTCTATCAGCTCCCTCCCTCGAAGCATGCGCTCCTGGTGGTCTTTGATTTGTACCTGTTCCCTCTTTTTGACCTGCTGTCTTCTTTGTGCTGTCTGGCCTTCGTGCACAATTCTTGGTAGCCTTTCATTGGGAAAGAGTCTACACATTGTGTTCTTAAACTCTCTGGCCTGGCCTGTGCGGTGGGCTTGCTTTTCCATCTGTTTCCTCTCTTTCTCGGATACCCAACAGTTTCGTTTTCGTCCCTCCATGCTGTGTTGCTTCTGTCCTGGTTTCACAGCGCCCTTCTTTCCCCCTCATCATTTCCACTGTTTTTTCGTCATGGTAAGGCTGCTTTGGCAAGCTAATAGTCAAGAGAACACGCTTACTCTCTGATGCTTTATATTCCTTTGGTTACTCAGTAACCCAATGTCTTGGTGCTGTTGTGTGCATGCCACCCAAGTTCCAGAGTCAGGACCTTTACATCAGTGGAGACTCTTGACTTTTATCTGAGTAGTACCTTTAGATGTGTTTGTCAAACCAAAATCTTCTAACTGCTGAAAATCGCTCCCAAAGAAGATGAGGGAGATTAACTTATGAGGAGTGGCCACAGAAGGTAACTGGGCCCAAGGATGCCGAAGAATATGTAACTCTGCTTCTAGCCACTGTGCAGCTGCAGAAGACAACACAACTTTAGGACCAGTGGTTGATGTAGTACTCTTACTCCGATAGCCTCAGAGTCAGTATTTAGGAGAGTTAGCACGGTGGTGTTTCTGTTCCCCTCACCTCCTGTTCGTAGGTTTTGTAGGTTGTGAGATACGGGTGAAAAAATATTCTGGGATGAGGTCCGAGCTAGAAAAGCAGCCATAGACCCCTTACTACTACTACTCCTTGAACTAATAGGATGTCACAATATGTGGTTGAAAATACCATGGCAACCAAGACCTTCCTTGCTGAGAGGTTCTGCTTCCTCCCTGAAGCTCTCAGATGAAGTGTGCCATTTTCCCACTATTTTTAAAGACGGAATTTGTTTACACGATATATTTGAATTGGTAAACAAAACACATGCTCATTCATTTATTTTTATAAAAGTTCTATCAGATGGTCTTGGTGGCATTGGCCTCTAGTTGAAGTGTTCCCAGAAGCCTAGGAAGGAGAGTCACCTGAGCCTGGATTGTAAGACCCCCCCCCTCTTAATATAAGAGGAGAAAATGTTCTAAGAAAACAGCAGTGATCTAGCTATCTTAAAGCTCTTATTATTTAGTGGTCGTGTTTCTCCCTAGAAAGCAAACGATGATTGCCATGATTTGTGTTCACAGTACCTATAAAAATGGATGTCACGGCATCACGTGTTAGCATTAGGCAGAGGTTGCTCTCACAAGAAGAGAGCTGGAGCATGGGCAGACGACCTTCTGGGGTTTTCTCTCCAGCTTATCCTTATCAATATTTTCATGCTCTTACTCAATTTTCTACTAATACATCTCTTGAGATCACTCCCCTACAGCTCTAGCTTACCCCTTGTCATCTGGTTGTCCTACACTTATTCCTGCTTGTACTAAAAACTTGAGACTTTTTTGTTCTGAATACAAAAGTGCTGTAAAAAGAAATAAAAAAATGAGCTTTTCTTCTATGCTCTTCATGGTAGCAGTAGAAGTAGTGAGAACTCCTTCAGGATCCATAATTCTGAACAGAGTTTATTCAGTCTTGATATGGGATTTCCCTCTGTGTGCTATGAATATGTTTTATTACCATTGCTTAATAAAGAAAGCCACCTCAGCCTGTAGCAGGGCAGAGTTTGGCCAGGCTGAAAAAGATAGAGAGAGAGAGTAGATGGAGTCGAGGAGACGCCATGTAGCTGCCAAAGAAGAAAGATGCCAGCTGCCAGCCAGAGCCTTACTGGTAGGCCACAGCCTCATGAGGATACACAGATTAATAGAAATAGGTTAATTTAAGATGTAAGCGTTAGCTAGAAATATACCTAAGCTATTGTTCAAACAGTGTTGTAATTAATATAATTTCTGTGTTATTATTCAGGTCTGGGTGGCCAGGAAATTAACAAGCAGACTACCCAGTCCTGTCATCTTACATTGTACATTACTCTTGACAGCATTTTCTGAAGTGACTCCAATGCATAAAAATGTGTTATAGTATAAGAAAGGGATGAAGAGGAAAAAGTAACCTGATGTTATATCCATGGAATAAAAAGATTTATTCTCAGCAACTATTGGACCTTCAGTAATACAGCTATGACTGTATTATACCCCTAAGCACACATTTATGTAGACTCTTTATATGTCAGTTTCATTAGATAAAGCAGACTTTAACCATGATCTTGAGCCCTTATGAAAGTCAGATCCTGTTATTAGGAGATGCTAGTTGGGGATGCTTTGGGGAACATATTGGGTCCATATGTAATCATAAGAAAATTATTATCCCTAGCTTCAGGAAGTTTGTAATCTGAAATACCGTCAGTGTAGAAGCATGCAAAGGTAATGTAAGAATGATATCCACAGGCAATACAAATGAGAAAATAAGTACATATAAATAACTGTTCTTCACTGGAATCCCATCTTTATAAAAGTGAAATATTTATGAATGCATTACCAGGAAAGGATAGTTTGATGAAGTTTCTAAGTTTTATGATACTGACATATTGGTATTACATTATATTATCATCTTTTATCAACCTTGAAGTGACTTACTGTTCAAATTGGGGACACTTGTTCGAAAGGTCCTCTTCAGCCATAAGCCATAAAAATGCCATGGTGGTTTTGGGGTTTTTGGCTAAAAATAGCTTGTCCTGATTCTGTGTAGGTGTGCTTACCATATTTGTTTATATTTGCTCAGTGTTGGTACTGCCTTTATTTCCAGAAAAAAAAATTTTTTAAGTGTATTTATATCTTGTTTGTGTTTGAAATTCTGAGCAAACAAAATTGAAGACGTAAATCACATAATTTGCAACATTAAATAAGGTATCTATTTTAGACAACACCATCATCTTTGCCTGTCTTTCAATCGTTTTATACTTACTAAATTAGAGCTCTGCATGTAAAAACTTGCTGCTGTTTTCATCTTCAAACTCATGATTGAGTCTAATATAGATAAATACTTCCGAAATCCAGATAAGCAATATCTAAATATAATACTTAATATTTATAAAGCTTTGTAAGGATAGGATATTTCTGTCTTTCCTTTTTAGTTTTTTTTTGTTTTATTTAAATAGAAAATGTGCATATGAATCATGTATTAATTTTCTTAAAATCTTTGTATTTATTATTATCTTAGTGTGTTTGTATAGTGCATGTGTGTTATGGAACATGTGTGGAGGTCAGGGGCATCTTAGGTTCTACATATCTATCTTGGTCCATCAAACTTACCAGCATATTTGTTTTCATCCCTGTATGGAGATTAGTGACTCTGATGGTTATTTCGGCTGGTCTTTCCACCACAAAGCGCTCTTAGCACAGTAAGATGTGTGATTTGGCAGACTAGGCCCTTGTGGGACCTTGTGCCTTTGTTGTCTTGGGACTTTCTGCATTAGATCTGACCTTGAATTTCTCTACACCCTTTAGATGCTTCTGGATTTCCTTCACTTCCCTTACTTTTGACATATCAGCAAGACTGGTGCCAGATGAACCAGCTCAGACCTCACAAGACGTCAGACAGCTGCCATGATGCTGTGTGAAAGGCAGCTCCCACTTCCTCATGCAGTGCCAAGGAAGGGAGGTCTTACTTAAGATTTCACGGATACTGAATCTTAAAATTACTTTTCACCAGTATTGGGCTCAAGATATTTTATACACTATCCATCGCTATCCATTTTTAAAAAGAAAAAGTTATAGCATCATTCTAATGTTAATGAAAATAACAACTATGGAGTTTCTGGGGAAATGCTAGGCCCAGTGGAAATGAAAGCATTGTAGGATTATTTTTAAAGTAAAATCACCTTACCCTGTTTTATTTTTTTGTTTTTGTTTTTTGTTTGTTTGGTTTTTTTTTTGAATGCAGAAGAAGGTGAGGATATCAGGTCCCAGATTCTAGTTACTTACTTATTGGAAGGAACAGAATTGGGTTTATTAAGTAAAATGTGGGGTTTAGTTAGAAAAAGATAGTACATCTTTAGGTTTTAACAGGGGAGGAGGCATGACAGGGTCAGCAGAAAGAGAGGAAATGGCAATAGCACTGTGGTCTTCTTGAGGATTTGCCAGATTAAGGTTTTTAAAGGAATGTAAAATAAAATTCAACAGTCTGGGCAACACAGTGAGATCATCATCTCCAAAATAAATGAATTTAAGAAAAAAATAAGTTCTACAGAATCAGAGCTTGTCCAGAGCTTTCCAGAGCTCAGAGGTGACAAACACCAAATGGAGACTTCATAAGTTCTGTGAATGGAAGCGCAACGAGGGCATCAGATCCCCTAGAATTTGAGTTACAGACTTTTTAACTGTTATGTGGATGCTGTGTCTGCTAGAAGAGAGTCAGTGTTCTTATCTGCTGAGCCATCTCTCCAGACCTTAAATATAGTCAGTTCTTATTATTTGTTATAGTATCTCTAAGATTGCCACAGATGCAAAGTTACCAAATAGTGACCTGTCACTGCTAGGTAAATTAGTACCTAAGCATACATCCTGTAGATTATAATCTTAAATCCTAAAGGCAAATAATCCTAGTAGATTTTGTTTTCTTTACTTAACAGCAGCAATAACAAACTGAGATTCGAATGCTGATGTGTTGTCAGAGGCCACTTGTTTGTTCCTAGACGCCCAGACTTGAAATAATCACACAGAAATGATATTATTACAATACCGCTTAGCCTATTAGCTCACACTTCTTATTGGCTAGCTCTTATATCTTAAATTAACCTATATCTATTAACCTGTGTTTCTCCACATGGTTGTGGCCTACCAGTTAAGGTTCCATCCAACTTCCCATATCTGTCTCATGCAGCAGCTACATCGCTTCTCCTTGACTCTGCTCACTCTTTCCTTCTCTATCCGCTTGGAATTCCTGCCTTGCCCTATTGTGCACTGCAGTAGGCCCAAAGCAGCTTCTTTATTAACCAATGGTATTTACAGCACACAGAGGAGAATCAGGCATCAATGATGGACTTTCGGAGGCTGTTTTCTCCAGCCAGATTCTGAGTTAAAGCCATTGGCAGTTGGCTGCACTGCCCACTGTGCTCTTGCATTACCTGCTTCTCCTCCAGCTACTAGACTTACCAAGAAGCAGTGGAAGGGAGGAAGGGTTTATTTGCCTCAGAGTTTCAGCCCAATCTTGGTGAAGAAGGTGTGATGAAGATGTTGGGAATGCCTTGAGCTGTGGCAGCAGGATTGTAAGGCTTTTTACTCACAATACCAGTGGATCAAGAAGCAACAAGAAAACAGGCAATGGGGCAGCATGAGGCTGTAAGACCTTGCTTTCTGCCCTCACCCTTCCATGATTTCTTTCTTACAAGTAGGTTTCATTTTCTAATGATTCCATAACTACTCCAAACATGGAATAGCTACAAGTGGAGGACCTAGGGTTCACAGCCATGAACCTGGGGGAAGGGTACTTCATAAGTAACCATGACTACCCTCTGGTAATTACTTAAGTGAGCTGAAGCAGGAGGGCAGTGTGTGCCCTCAGACCAGTTGAAGGAGGCATGCACATGGGCAACTCATTTTGTCATAGTTTGTTTCTCATAAAGATCCTGATCACTTGACATGTTCCAAGTATGCAATTTGCAGAGGTACAGCACGTCACTACGAAGTTGGAGGATCAATAATATTTAGTTTTGTGCCTAAGAGTTGGGGGTGTGTATTTGATTGTTATTGTGCTAAAAGAAATAGCTAAAATGTGATGAAAGGGCTTTTATTTTTCTTGATCAAAGTGACAATTCCCTAGAACTGCATGGTGCTTTCCTCTGGTTCAATGTTGATTTCAGTTGAAATTGTCTTAGAAGTCCCAATGAAGAAAAGAAGAGGAAGAAGGCACATAATGGTGCTTAGATATGCAATGAGCAGCTAATCCCATCAAAACAGCCACCTACTTGCATTTGTCTTAACTGAGAATACCTAAGTCATAAATGATTAAGCTTCCTCTATTTTACAGAATGCAAAATTGATGGAGCCAACCATCCTTCTTTTGTGTAAATTTTCCTGGTTTTGTTTTATTTGAAAAGGAAACTCAGATCCTCTGGAACAGTAGCAAGTCTCTTAAATGCTGTGCCTTCTCTTCATCCTTTTCACTTAAAAATTTAAGTTATCATTATATCATTTCCTACTTTTCTCTCTCCTTCCTTTAATCTGTATCATGTACCCTGATTTTACTCTCTTAAAATCATGGCCTCTTACCCCTTATTAGTTGCACATCCAACAGACACTGCTCAGTCCATGTAATGCTACTTGAATGTGTTTAATTTCAGGGCTGACCAAGTGGTATTGGATAATCAATCAGGAACTCCTTCCTGGGGAAAACTCTTCTTATCTCTCAGCATTCCTGGAGGTTGTGTGTGTGTGTGTGTGTGTGTGTGTGTGTGTGTGTGTGTGTGTGTGTG
>LOEQ01004269.1:29156-43656 GCA_001685075.1 Bramus lutescens
TTTCTTTCTTTCTTTCTTTCTTTCTTTCTTTCTTTCTTTCTTTTTCTTTCCTTTGAGACAGGGCTTCTCTATGCAGCCGTGGCTGTCCTGGAACTCACTCTGTAGTCCAGGTTGGCCTCAAACTCATGGAGATCTGCCTGACTCTGCCTCTCAAGTGCTTTTATTAAAGGCACACACCACCACCCAGCTAGCCAGCCGTTCTTAAATTATACCATCTATCTTTTTCCTCTGGGCTTTTATCTTTCTCTGTTTCTGTATAACTTTCTTTACTTCTTTCTCTGTGGCTTGCTGTGTAGCTGGGTGGCTGGCCCCTGGAGTCTTCCTCTCATCCTTTTTCTCATTCCTCCACCTTTTCTCTCTTTTCCTCCTTCTATTTATTGTCTTTGCCTGACAGCTCCACCTATCCTTCCTCCTGCCTTGATATTGGACATTTAGTTCTTTTTCAGACCAATCAAGTGTTTTAGACAAGCAAGGAAACACAGCTTCACAGAGTTAAACAAATGCAACATAAAAGAATGCAACACATTTTTGCAACATAAAATAAATGTTCTACAGCATAAACAAATGTAACACATCCTAAAAGAATATTCTACAACAAGACCTTATTGTACAGTCATGGTGATTTCCCTCCTCATTAGGAAGGGATGCTTTTGTTTTTTGACTAGTTACAACTAAAAGTTCAATTCCAAATGAAAGCTTTAGACACCCCCAGGAACACCAAAGGAGACAAAGCAGATGCTAAGAGAACTACAATGGTCCCATCATCATAGCCACTAGAATGGAGCCTCAATGTCTAATAATACTAAAACACTAATTAGTAGACTTGCCGACTGCTTTCTATTACTGCTTCTCATTGTTATAGTTTGTTTCATGCTTTCTAAGCAGAGATGATGACAAAGCAGCTCTGGCATGCTTACCTCAGCTTTCTTGAGATGTAACTGAAATATAATAAAGAACATGTGCACATTTAGAAAGTTTTTAACATATGCATAATCTCATGAAACAATGATCACAATCAAGATAGAAAATATAATCGTTTTCACAGGTGGTCTTCTTTCCTTTTTGATTTCCCTTGTCTAGACCAAATAGCTGTCGCCTGGTTTTGTGTCGCTTTAAACTAAGTGACATTTTCCAGAACTTAATGCAAGCAGAGTGATGTGATGTTACTGTCTTTCTTTCCTAACTGTCTTTATTTAGCATAAACACAATGTGATTCTCCCATACTGTGCATGCTTCATACCTTAGTACCCTTGTTACTCTTAGGGTGAGTGGCACATTGCATGGGCATACAATGACTTGTTTATTCTTCTCATTGTTGATTGACACCTGGGCTGTGGTTAGAATGGAGCTATTTCCAGGTGATTCTGTTGTGTGGGTCTATGTGTGCTGGATGCATACTGCAGGTAGTGTGCCTTACGTATGACTGCAGGAACTCTGACAGACTCAATAGCTTTCTGACACATAAAATGAACACACTAGGATTTCCAAGAGCTGATGAAACTCCATGGGAAGGAATGAGCAACAGAAAACAGGCCTCTTTATTTATATGCTTTACTTCCCTGATTATTTTTGTAAAATTAAAATAAAGACAATTTTTAGTTTAATCAAGAACTATAAGAAGGCAAATGCCTACAATGGTCTCTGATTAAATTTTATAAATTAACTGATGAAAGGACACAGCGAGACACAGACAATCTTGTTAATGGCTCCATCTCATCAATTAGAAGACGCAAGCTTTGCTGTCTCTTTCCCTTTTGAAAAGGCAGATGCATCTTTCAGTTGAAATGTGAATTCAGTGTCTGGTTTCTATTCCTCTGGCAAATGCCCACTCATTGCTAATGACTCAGCAGAATCACAGATCCACAGAGCAGAATACTATTCACCAGTGAAAAGGAACTACAAGCCAGAGAACAGGTCAAGACATTCTAAGTGAGTGAGATCACTCACAAAAGCCCACAGGTCATACTGATTCCATTTCTGAGAAAAATAAACCATCAATAGATCAACACGTACACACAAAAACCAGTGTTTTCTCACCGGATGAGAAGAGGAAGACGTGGGATGGGGTGTAGAGACTTCAAACTGTGAGAGCAATAGGAAGACTGGCACTTGCTGCTCACTAACCCAGTCAGTGTGTAAGACTGAGCTGGAATATTGTGCAGTCTGACGCACACTGACCACACTCTGTTCCAACTCTTGCTTTCTAGAAACTTAGAAAAAAACTGATGTCCATTGTGGCTATTCCAACAAGTGGATGAGGAAGCAAACACACACATTAAACAAAACTCAGCAGAGTGAGCTAACTCCAGAACGTCAGGAAGAACAGAGTTTCTGAGCTAGGCTAACCAGTTTAAAATTTAGGACAAGCAACTTCTAACCCTGCGAAATCAACCAACCCTTTGCATTTTATATTTCACCTTGAAGGTTGGGATAGAGCACAGTTGACGCAGGGCTTACATGGTTTACAAGAAGTCTCAGTTTGAACACAGTGCTGCATAAAATTGGGTGTCCTGGTACAGTCCTCTAAGCCCTAGGGTCAGGAGTTGGGGACAAGGGGCTTAGAGGTCCAATGTCATCCTCAGCTACATAGTGAGTCTGAGGATGTCTACACACACTCACACTCACACACACACACACACACACACTGCAAATATAATATTATGATAATACTACTTAGCTTACAACGTTGAGCAAATAGCAAAGTACCAAACATGATGATTCAACCATACTAACTTCTAAGTAAAATAGGAAGATTTTCTCTCCCCAGGCTGTCCACCATTCTGAAACACATAACCTTTAATTACACTTGACAACCCAAATACAAAATCCCTCTTCTATTTGAGAACCCAACATATGACTAATGGGAACATCCTGCTAGAATTGCAGAGCGGCTGTTTATCTGGTGCGAATGCACATTCTCTACTTGGGACGATTCTACAGCAATTATGTTGTGTGGTGGGGAAGCCCCGAAGATCTATTCCAAATAAATGAAGAGAGAAAAGTGCTTTGATTCACATGTATGAGGTAAAATAGAAACCCCTAAAAATCCAATTAAAATCTAAATCAAAATATAACCTTGGCAGGTGAGAAGAGCAGAGTTGTGATGTCTTGCAACAAATATTCGTCAGCTGGGAACTCAGGAATGTGTTACTGAAATAATAAAGTCTCAAGCATGGAGTGAGGTTGGGCTGCCTGATGCCTCCACCGGTGGAGGACTCCAACTATGCCGGTTCTCCTTATTACCTGCAGTTTACCTCCCGAGCCAGTGAGTGACTCCGTATTTTCACTAGAGGATATGTAATAGAAAATTCATTTGTGCCTAATCTCCCAACACAGCGAACACATGGGGTACATATTTCAAATTTCATGTAAGCAAATTCATTTATTCTGTTTTTCTCTGTAGAAATTAGGTTATCTTTTTTTCTGACAGGAAATTCAAGGTACAGTGAGTTTCAAGCTGTTAGACTTGTAAAATGAGTCATAGTATGGTCCTTCGTTTGGAAACAAAGACGCAACTCAAAAGCTGGAATACATACACCAAAGACAAACCGCTCCCTGGCTCTGGGAAGGGCCAGCTTGCTCTTCCCATCCTTGAGTGCTGGGTGCGGTGCATGTGATGTTGGGTGTGGGGCGTTGGTGTGGGAAGCTAACCAGGCCTGCAGAGCTGCATTCTTCGCCAGAGTTAGAGCCACATCATTCATCCTTGTCCATGCGTGAAGGAAAGTAGATTCTTCACTCGGATGACATTGAACCACTGCTCCCTGAGAATTCACCATGTGGATCTCCCACTCAGAAAGACAGCTGCGTGAGCAGTGAGAAAACACTGAAAATCACCGAGAATATCCCTTCCCACAGACTGCCTTGTTTAATCACCTTAACAAGTCTGCCTTAAAGATGCCATCTCTCTTTATGAACAGAAGAACCAAGGCTCAAAGCCTCCTGCAAGACCTCATGCTAATACAGCTTCAGATTCAGATTTCCTTAGAATTCCAAACTGGCACAGCTACAGATATTTCCATACTCATTCAAATTTTAGATAAATTTGACAATCAGAAGTCGAAACATTTTGTTTAAGAATGCAGAATTTTGAGTGACAAATGACTGTCATTATGAAAAAAGAGAATGGTGACCTATTATTTTACAAAGTTGCTATATATGATATTATATGTTATAATATATAATCATATATACATTCACACACATGATGACGTGGCTAAAGTATCTGCATGTGCATGAGACTTTATATTTGTGGGTATGTACTGAATATCCTTGGGGGCATGTGCTATAGCCCAAGCTACTCCATCAGTTGACACACAAGATTTGCTGTGAGAGGCCATGCTAGGCAAAGTAGTGGGACCCCATTTTCAAATGAATATTTAAAAAGAAGTAAAACACAACTAATCAAATTTCAATTATAGAATATAGTACTCTTACCCTCGGCCACCTCAAAGTGCTTTATATTTCCATAATTTATTTACTTTCTAACTGAAAACTCTTGTTTTTGAGCAAACCTCTTCCCATTTTCCCAAAGCTGTGATGTCAGCTTTCACGAGTCTGAGCTGTCCAGAGGCCTGCCACATGTGAGTTCACGAGGCATTTGTGTTCTGTATGGCTCTGGCCACTTAACACAATGTAACTGACCCACATCCTTTACTTCACCGAAATCACGAACGGTGAGTGATCTCCACCCATTCACCCTCAATGGCACTTAAGTCATTTCTGTATCTTCGGTCTTATGAACACATGGAGATGAATATATGACTTCAGATGTCTCTGAGATCCTGATTTTTGTCTCAATTGAACATAGTTCTAGAGGTACGACTGGTATATTATATATTGGGGCTAATTTTATTTTTTATTTTTAATCACATTTTATTAGATCTTTAAGAATTTTGTGCAATGAGTTTTTGACCATATTCATACTCTCTCCTGATGCTCCCAGATCCACGCCCACCTTCCTACCCACCTCATACAGGTTTGTGGGTTTCCCCCCATCCATCAAATCTGATTTGTGCTGCCCATATATTTATGGATGCGTGGACTTCACCTACCAACACTCTTAAAGAGAACTGATCCTCTCCCTCTCCTAGTGGCTACCCACTGCCAATACCTCCTTAGTTAGGGGTGGGACTTCCTGCCTACTTTAGTCTTCGTGCTGGGATTTGATCTGCTTTGAGCATGCAAGGAGCATGTGCATGCTGTCCCAACTGATGGGAGCTCCCACGTGCAGCTGCCTGGCTGTGTCTGGAAGACACTGTGGCTATGTAGGCATTCGCCACCTCTGACTCTTACAGTCTTTCTGTCCCCTCTTCTACAGTAATCCTTGAGCCTTGGAAGAAGGGAGGAGTATATTATAGACCTTCTAGTTATGACTGAACGTTCCACACACACTCTTACTCTCTCCATCTTGGCCAGTTGTGGGTCTTTCCATTGATACTCACTATTGCAAACAGGGCCTTCTCTGATATACATTGAGAGATGCATTGATCTATGAGTGTAGCAATTATAGATCTGGATGTAAGACCAATGTTAGTACAGTGGGTCTATTTTTAATATTAATGTTTACACTATTTTTGTATTAGCTGCAGAAACTTGCAACACCTTCCACTGAGGTACAAAGGTTCTCCTTCTCCCACACCCCCAGCAACACTTGATATCACTTCTTGGTTTGATAATAGCCAGTATAACAAGTGTGAAATTTATTTCATGTGATTTGTCACCACACCTCCCTGGTGACTAGTGATGCTGAGAACATTCTCCTAGATCTACGTGATGGCTTTTTCCACTGAGAATATAAGTTGCTTCCTTTGACCTCTTGTTTCTTTTTTTTTTTAATGCGATTTCCTCATACAGGTCAGGTGTTCAATCTCTATCAATAGGTGCCTGGAAAATTCCTTCCCCCAATCTGTTGCTGCCTTTTCACTTTAGTTCTCTTTTACTGGATGATGTAGTACCATTTGCTTATTTCTGTTTTTCTTGCCTGTGCCTTAGTTCATGGGCAGAATATCATTGCCAAGGTCAATATCAAAAAAACAAAACAAAACAAAAAAAAACCAATTCCTGTTTTCCCTTTGGGCTTGGAAAGTTTCAAGCCTTCCATTAACTCTTCAACCCACTTCTAATATTCTTTTGTATGGTTTCTGTAATGGGTTCCAACATTCTTAAATATTTTTCCTATTTCTTAAATATTTATTGAAGGGTTTATCCTTTCTTGGACAAATATTAGCAAATTCTATCAAGGGATTTACTCCTACATGCTTTACTCTGCTACAATCATCCCAACGTTGTTTTTTTTTTTTTTNTTTAGGTCAGTAGCATCCAGTTTTAACTACAGTTTGAAAGAGTGGAATGCGACATTTCCTCCTTGTTCTCTGTCTAGTGAGGTGTCTGCAGCTCTCTACAGGTCACAAGGCTTTCCTGTTCCTGTGGATGCTCCTTGGAGAAGTGATGAGGGGTTGTGTTAAATTTGTAGACAGCTTTGTGTACTGTGGGTATTTTAGAAGTCTTAATTCTTCCTGGTTATCTTTTCATTCATCTGAGTCTCTTACAATTATTTTTACCCATGCCTTACTTTCAGCATACCGAGTTTCCACCTGCTTTGCTAAATTTATTCCTAAGTTTTTTTATGGTTCTTGATACTATCATGACAAGATTTTAACAAGAAAACTCCTTTCCAGTTATCTTGCAGTTGCTATATATAAATCAATGGGTTTCATGTTGATTTTTATCTAGAACTTCCCTGAACTTAGGAGTTCTGGAAATTTTTGGTGATGTCTTCTGGGAACAATAAACAGAATAATAAATCTTCCCAAAGGCAATCCTTTAGGAAAGAAAAAGACACTGGTAAATAACAGCAACCACATCCATGATGCTCTTAGTTGAGATGGAGGGAAGCTGATCAACCTCACAGTTAGAACATGAGGTTGTCTCATATGTGAATGAAGCAATTCATTCCAGAAATCAAAACACTCCCATCCATGCCGTGCCTGCACAGCCTAGAGACCAAGAGAGAGGTTGAGGTGGAACAGCTTCTTTATTGTTCTGCTGGGGCTGGCTTTTATACCATGGCGCCAAATGAGGAGGGGGCTGTGAAGGGACTGTAACCTGACGGTCACCATGCACTCAAGATTCCTTCCCCCACTCCAGGAGCAGAGGGTGTTTTTTATGTCAAACATTTTTTTTTTTTTGCAGTTAAGCACCTCAAATGGGGGCAGGGATATCATAACTCAGGGATGCTGTTCCCACAATTCCTCCTTCTTTATTTTATAATGAGGGGTCCTGTCTTAGGTCCTGCGAGGGAGGTACCTTCCCTTACCCGTCATAGGGCCCCCGATGCCCTGTCTTAGGTGNCCTTCTTTATTTTATAATGAGGGGTCCTGTCTTAGGTCCTGCGAGGGAGGTACCTTCCCTTACCCGTCATAGGGCCCCCGATGCCCTGTCTTAGGTGGGGGTCTCCTCACAGGTTGCCTGTCCTTGGAGACTCTCATTTTTCAGCATCTGCAGCCACACCTCATGACTTCGGGGAGAGTCATGGGCCAGACTGAGTAACACCTGACGGTGAACAAGCTCAGTCAGGGTGAAGATGTTTAGGACTCTTTTTAAGAGGAGCAGGCCTACTGCCACTCCTACTAGTTTTTCTTTGCAGTTAAGCACCTCAAATGGGGGCAGGGATATCATAACTCAGGGTTGCTGTTCCCACACATCCAAGCTGGGGCAGAGGATGGGATCCACTGAGAACACAGTGATTTGATGCTAGCCCTCATGGGAAGGGTCTTGATGTGTTCTCTGAGATAATTAAAAACATAATCTCACTTGAAAGTGAAGAAGCCAGCGCTCTTCACAGTTTGTGGGAGTTCTTCCTTTCTGCTGGCACGGTAAGGAGACCCTTCCACACATTTAGACTCCACATCCTTGGCTCTTGTCCTTGAACATTTTGGGATTCATTGCCCTGTCTCAAACTGTTCATTTCTGGAATCAGAACCATGCCAATAACATTCTACTCCTGAAACTTCATCTTTATTTTATCATAACAACCATCTTCTGCATTGTAAGCTAAAATAAAAGCATAAAGGACATTCCTTATCTCTGAGATACATTCTGAGTGGACTCCTTCAGAGAGCCGAAACTATTTGGATAAGGGACATAGATAAGAGAAAGGTAGAGAATGCATATATCCACAGAACCCTTTCGAATGTTTAATTGTTTCACTTAGGGGCATGCAATTATTCTCTTGAGAGCTACTGAGACTTTCAAAATAACTGATGTTACAGAACCACCCACTCTTTGACACGCTTCTAAAGCCCCAGTACAGTGGACCCTCACGCTCATCTTCCTCACCATTATGTTCGCATTGGATTTCCCTCCCAGCTTGAACATTCTTTTTAGGTTTTAAACCAAAATACATCCTTCACTATCCTTTTCCCACCATGACAAATAACACTTTCCCTGCATCTCCATTGTCTCTGTCATCTCCTGATCTAAATGACACTGGCTGAATGATCAGTACTCTGACTTAAGATTTATTTTCAGCTGGGCAATGGTGGTGTGCGCCTTTTATCCCAGCACTCGGGAGGCAGAGGCAGGCAGATCTCTGTGAGTTCGAGGTCAGCCTTGACTGCAAGAGCTAGTTTCAGGACAGCTAGGACTATTACACAGAGAAACCCTGTCTTGAAAAAAACAAAACCAAAATCAAACAAAAAGATTCATTCTCTGTGCCCTTCCACCCTCCCATGACTTCAGCTGCTTGCAAAGCTAATGGATAGCGGGTTTTGACTCCAATGGGGATTTCTTCTCTGATCTCTACATTAATAGATATAATTGCCTACTCAAATATCTACTTTGGCCTAACAGACCAAACAGACACCCAACTCCAAACTGCCCCTCTCCAAGCTCTTCCACCATCATCTCCATTTGATGCACAAACTCCAGCTGTCTGTCTTTGCAAGAAGAGAGTTTAGAAAACTTTAGCTCACGTGTTCCACTTTTACAGCCACAGATCCTGTCCCCAGTGTGTCATTATGACTTTGTGCACCTCCCTATAAATTATATCTAAAATCCACATCTTTCTGCATGTGTACCATTGCTCCTGTTGCGATTCAGCAGCTACCTTCCTTTCTCTGTCCTGTGTATAGACAGTTGCCCTTCTTGATGCTCTCTACCATTCTCCCAATGCAGCATTTTCTAGCCCTTTTTTCCATGAAATACTTCCCCAAGACTGCTTCAAAATCCTTTGTGCATGTATGCATGAATGTGTGTCAGTTTGTCGACTCAGGCACACATGTACATGTAAACATGTGTGTGTAGAAACCAACATCAATACCAGCTGTCTTCTACAATGCTTCTTCATTTTATAATTTGAGACAAGATCTGTCACTGAGCGTGGAATTGACTGATTCCACTAGACAAAGCAGCCAGCAAGGCCCATGTTTCTGCCTTTCTTTACTCCACTGTACTGGGCTTACAGAGTACTAGCATGTCCAGCTTCTCCCATGGGTGTTGGTGATATAATTTAAGAGCCTCATGCTTGCATGGCAAGAACTCTACTCATAGAGCCTCCTCCCTAACCCTTGCTTAAATGTCTTAATAAAGGTTTATGATATAAACAACTTCATCACTAGTACTCACAGAACCAAATACGAGATATGTTTATAACCTCAAATTCATTACATTTTTATGCATTGTGTTCTTCCCCTATCAAAAAGGCGGATCTCTGAAAGAAGAGATCTTTTATAAGGCCAGAAATAATTCTGGCCAACAAATTATGCATAGAACAGATTTTCAACATTATTTTGCAGAGTGAATGGATTTGAACAGTAATGCAGCTATAGCCCCCCTCTGTAGTGGTTGAAGTGAGAAACACCCCCCTTAGGTGCATATCCTTGAATGTTTGGCTTGAGTAGTTGGTGGCACTGTCTGAGTGGATTCTGGCACCTTTAGGCTGCAGAACCTTGCTAGAGGAACTGTTTCACTGATGGTGCTATAATAATTATAGCTGTGCCCCACATCCAGTTTGATTTTTCTGCATTCCTCCTGTGGTTGAGGAGATGATTTCTCAGATTCCTAATCCAATCACCTGCTGTCATGTCTCCACTGCCACTATGGATTGTCACTCTGGAAACATCAAGCCAAACAAACTTCCTTCCATAAGTTGTCTTGGTCCTGTATTTTGTCACAGCAGCAGAAAGTCACTAAAACATCCATGGTTACTTGTGAACATATTGTATCATCAGCAGACCATCACTAATATATCCATGGTTACCAGTGAACATATTGTATCATCAGTAGACCATCACTAATACATCCATGGTTGCCAGTAAACATATTGAATCATCAGCAGAAAATAACTAATACATCCATGGTTATCAGTAAACATATTGTATCACCAAGTTCTTCTTTGAGACAAGTCTGAATTATAATCCTATTGGTATTTGGTTAGTTAAAAAAGAATTGGTGACATATAGTGATCTTTATTTTGTTTCTATTATTAGGACCACAAAAGCCAAAAAAAATCTTTACATGAATGAAATAATCTTCCATGTGTTATGGTTCTGTCTCAGGTCAAGTGCAGGAGTAAGTGAAGCTGTTCTTTGAAGAGAAAATACCTTCCAGTATTAGTCCCACAGTGAATTTGAACTCTAAGACCTAAATCTAATTATATTCTCAGCAGTTTAAGCCTTTTGCATAGTAGTTTGCTCACGGTATATGACAAAGTTCATAGATAAAGCATGCTCAACAATAGGTATTTATTCCTTACAGCTCTGAGCTTGGAAATTTAACACCAAGGTGCAAGGCTAGCAGGTTCTTGGTATGCCACTCTTTTGGCTTGAAGATGGCTGCTTTCATGCTAACTTCTCACACAGAATAAAGAACCCTTCTCTCCTCCTCTTTTTTTTATAAAAGCTGTTCCAATATTGGTTCTCCATATTGCTGACTCATCCAGGTCTGCAGTTCCCAGGGACTCCATTCTCAATTGCACCATGTGGAGGGTTATGATGTCATCACACCAACTGGTGAGACGGGTGTACACTCTGACATGATAGGTAGGTTTTTGTCACTCAAATCCCATGATTTTATAATCTGGCTTCCTCCAGTCTCACTGTGCTGTTTTGTCTGTTTTTTTCAAATATGATCCTGGTCTGTGTGTTCTTGTTTACTCTCTTTTTGCTGAGGCACAGACCACTCCCTCCTTCACTGTGATTCTCAGCTGGAAACGCCCCAATTTCAACTTCCTTCAATTAAACCATTCCCATTCCTCCCACATCTGGTAGCTCTGCTATTTCTTATTCAGTGGAAAAATCCCATGGTCATGAAAATTATTACAGGAGCCGTATTGTCATCTGGGAGCAATCACTGAGCACTTAAATCAGTTCTCAAAAGGAAAGGGTGTGTTTGTTTCTGCTGACTTGGTCTTCAACCACAGCAGTCCCTGCCCATGGGTGTCCCTGAACTTTGTGAAGGATTGTAAGGGCTAACACTCATGCGCCTTGCTCCCTGTCAGGACACAGAAATGTCTGGTCAGCTAAAGCATAGAGTTGGATTAGTGGAGCTGATTTTGCATTTTATCCATTACTGGACACAGTACTCTCTCTACTCAATGCTCCTTTTTCAGGATTTGGGGGACAGAGTAATATGTATGGTCTTGAGCAAGTAGTTTATTTCCTGTGAGCCTCATTCTTAATACATACTAAAAGGGCACCTCATGAATTCTTAGTGAATATAAAGAATGGAAATGAACGTGTGTGGTTTAAAACAATAAGTGCAAGAATAATCTAATACCCCCTGTGCGTTTTACAGCTTTCAATGTACCAAGCACTGTTAAAAGTAAGTTTATATACTTTTATTATTTAACCTTCTGAAAAGTCTATTACCTAGTATAATAATAATTACAGTTCACTGCATTATTTCTGCAAGGCTAGGAGCTACAGATGGTCATGAGCTGCCACCATGTGAGTGCCAGGGACTGAGCCAGTGTCCTCTGGAAAAGTAACCAGTGCCTTTAACTGTACACTCATCTCTCCAGCTCCAGGGTTAGAAATGCTGTAAACTTCACAGTTAGCTTTCCAGCTAGGAAACTGCTTGTGAACATGATGTTATAGTTCTATCTTAATTTGGACACAGAGGAAGGAGAGAAAAGGGGAAGGAAAGACAAAAACTAGACAGCACAAGTGGAATTTGAGGTTGCTCTTCCTGTGAAGCTCACATACACTAGACTCCATTCAAATAAAATCCAAGGTTCAGTCTGCAGAACTCGGGCATGACTTCTTGATTGTCTGACTGCATCACATAAACCTTGAACACAGGAAACATTTGTTTTATTCAGAATGCCACAAATATTGCCTAACACAAAGCCAATTCCTAATAATACTTTCATAACACAACTGTTGGCGCTACCAGTTGAGATGGAGCTAAGAGTGACCCAAATCCCTTGAGCTATAAAATGGGAAACCAGCTCCATGTGACATACTGCAGATATGCTTAAAACCAGCTTTGGGAGATAGCATATTAATTAATAGCAATTTACTAGCTATCTCTCCTTGCTGTTTGACTAACAAGCTTGACCTGGTTCAGGAAACCTGCTTTAGAAGGCTACAAAGGGGCAGCATAGACACAAATCATTTCAAGGGATGATCCAGCTTCCTTGATAGCAGCATGGTGCCGTTCATGAAGTCCAAAAAGCAAAGTGTTTCTGCACAGAGCAAAATAAACAGCTATGTTTAGAGGAGGGGTAGAGTCAGTAAATCCCCAGCATGTAATTGCTTGCAAGGACACTGGAATGTTTATACAGAGGGCGCCAAGCAAACAGGACTGCTGTAGGAGGTGAAGGGACTGACTTTGTTCAAACACCAGTGGGAAAGCGGGAGTTAGTTAATTAATGACCTTCAAGACATAGCTTTGCTCTAGGACCACAGGCGATGATGGCCCATGCTTCTCCATTCAGAAGAACTTTGAGGGCAGAGCAAAGCAGGAGAGGCTGCTGTGGGTTAGATTATGCGAGTTTTAAGTCTTCCCTCAGTTGGAAGAGAACAGTTTTTAAATGTCTTCTTATGAGCAGCTTTAAAGGAAGCTAGCCTCATGCAGCCTGTGGAGATAAAATACAGGCCTCTTCAAAGGAAAGTCTCAGCTCAGTCACTTCAGTGGCCTAACAACTTCCTGCTTAGGTCTGAGATTAGGGCCTTTTATTTGTTTCAGTCTTTGATGACCTTTGTGGCTATCAGCCCCGCGGAGATGATTCTCTCCCCTTTGCAGGGCTACTTTACCCAGGTATCACAGGTGGTTTCAGAGCTAACATAAACGCAGATCTGGTTTAGATCAGAAAAGACACTCGGATGTCACTGTGATCAGGACAATGACATCAAAATATGAAACCTGGATTTGGGGCCTGAATTACACATGCACAGCTTTTGGTTTTTCGACTAATTGAAAATTCCACCATCATGTGGTATGTATGTACTGCTGGTCTATGATCATCCACCATCATATGATATGTATGTACTGCTGGTCTATGATCTTTCATCATCATATGGTATGTATGTACTGCTGGTCTATGATCTTCCATCATCATATGGTATGTATGTACTGCTGGTCTATGGTCATCCACCATCATGATATGTATGTACTGCTGGTCTATGGTCTGGAAGCTTGAACATCACCTATCTCATTTTAAAGACGAAATCGTTCAATCATTCGTAAGAATGTGCTACGTCTGCATGTACCTCTGGGATGATTGTTTTTTTTAAATCATTTCCAACCTTTCTAGACTGTAAAGAGTGAGGGAAATGCAAGACTCTATCTTTATTGAACTTGAGCATGTCAGACAGGCTAATAGCTTGAGGCAGTGGTTAGGAACTGATATAGAAGGAACACAGAAATCTCTGAGCAGAATAAAAGCTTAGGGAGGGGAAATGATCCTCCCTATGCTGGTTTATGACCGTCAACTACCTAATTATTCGGAGTTTTGAGAAATGGCTCTTAAACTCTTGTTATTAAAAAATTAAGTGGTAGGACTTTTAAAATCTTTCTAAAACTCTGGCTAAAAGTAGAAGTTGGCAAGCCTAATGGCCTGAATTCAATACCTAGAACCCACATAAAGGAATAGTGAGTTAACTGAATCCATGAAGTTTTCCTCTGACCTCCACAGATGTGCCACAAAGCATGCCGCTTATACCTACAATTCATGCATGTGTGTGCAAACAGTCATAATTAACAAACTTTGTAAAATAGGGTTGGGGAGAAGGCTCAGCAATTAAGAGCACTGGCTATTCTTCCTGAAGATCTGTTCAATTCCCAGAACCCACATGGCAGCTCATAACTGTCCCAGGGGATTCAGCAATCTCTACAGAAACATGCACACAAAACCCCATATGCATGAAATTAAAATAAATGTATCATTTTTATTTCTGGGCAAATACTTATCATCTACTTCTTTTTTACGTTTTGTGATTTCTTATACTCTTTTGATTATATATTTCCATATACTATATATATATAGTATATATATATA
>LOEQ01004269.1:44760-55291 GCA_001685075.1 Bramus lutescens
CCTCCTCCTCCTCCTCCTCCTCCTCCTCCTCCTCTTCTTCTTCCTCTTCTTCTTTGTGGGAGGAGGTCACGAGGGTGGGGGGAATGGACCTGGGAGGACTGGGAAGTGGGAAGTGAATTATGATTGGGGTGTATTATGTGAAATTCCCAGATAATCAAAACCAACATATGTTGGGAAAAAAAGGAAGGCAAAGCTTCTAGAGTGAGTGAGTCAATACTAAGCCATTCTTAATTCCAAAAGCTTCTCAAATGCTCTACAACAAAATTGTCAGCTTTGTACACGATAAATAACAGGTTGTCTGCATTCTTCCTTTTCCATCAAGTGCTTACTATGTTGTTTACAACTTGGCATTAGGCCTTTTCTAAAAAAAAACTTTGCCTCCTTGGCTGAATTGACATATGGTTGCACAGTCCTGGTCCCACGTGTTCAGTAATTCTTTCCAAGGAGGACTTCCCAAATTCACTGACTTGCAACTATGATTTCCTTGGATAGACCATGTCATCAATTGCTATTTTTTTTTGCCAACACACATTGCATCAGAATGTTTTAGATATGACTAGAATTAGGCTTTCCACACAGGTGTGATAAGGACTAAGGACAGTCGGGTAAGTTCATCCTCCCCCATCGGTGTGCCCATTTTAAACTAGTAATACCACAGAGCACCTGCCTGTGGGGGCATAATGACCTCAGGATGAAATAGGGGAAAATGAAGAAAGGAAATGCCTGGCCTACAAACATTTACATAATGCTAATTCATATTACCTCTCTTGTTCCTTACTTTCTCCATTAATATATAGAAGATTTCTAGGGCTAACACCACCCCAAAGGCAAGAAAACCAAGAATTCTCCCAAACTAACCCAGTGGTAAAGGGAAGGTGTATTTCAAAGTCCTGTGTTCACCCTTAGAAACTAAAAGTTATCTTTGATTTTTTTCAGAGCTCCAGAGACAGCCAGAAGTTATATTTCAGGGAAGAAGAAATTCTGGGGTTACCCCTTTATAGTTAAAAGAGACTTTTGAATGTAATCTGCTCTTTGTACAATAGCTTGGGGCTTTCAACAGAAAGGAAGAGAAGGAATATTCAATTCAAGTTTCTTCCATTATTAGCAACCTTTTGAACATTAGCTCAGATGTAGTGTTTGCAGCCCACTGTCATGATGTAGCCTCAAGGTTTAAATTTGTGGGGTGGAGTCCACTCTTCAAGATCCTGAAGACTCATATGCATTAGGCAGAAAGTGAGTATCTAGTTCCTGCCTTCCTACTTACGGCCACCACTGAAGTATACACTGTCATTTTACATGGACTATTAAATAATGGAAATTGCAGGACCCCAGCTGAGAGTTCCCAGGAAGGTTTCAGAGCCTTTACGGGTGCAAATGTCAGTCTTTCCTCTAAATGAACTAATTGGATGTTCTATGAGCAGGGTCTAGTGTGGAGTATCCAGCAATGAATGATGTTCTTGGAAGAGAGCGAAGAAAACAGAAGAGAAGAAAGAAAAGGACAAAATGAGGAAGAATCAAAAGGACACCACTGAGAGAGAGATAGCAAGGAAAGACATATCCTTCAAATGTTTCCAATGACAAATTAAATAGACATTAACCAAAATGTACTTTATTCTGAGAAAAGAAGAGAGGGAGAGAGAGAGAGATCCCTTAAATGTTGAACATCTATGCTGCAGCATGCTCACCAACCTGTACACATCAGTTTTACTATGGTTACCCATCATGGTTTTTTTTTTTCTCAAAAGCAGCAAAAACTTCCAACACTTGAACTAAAGTCCTAAAATCTCCTTGTTCTTTAGATGCATTATGCTGTCGAAAATCAGAATGGCTCCCAGGTGTCCTGCTTGAAATCCTACCACTTAAGGACAGATCCTGAATTCCTTACCTCATTGTTTTCTAAAAGAAATCTTTGATCCGGCCTTTTGTTTAACACCTGCAGTCTTCTCACTCTTTCCCGTGATACGTAGCTGAATAATAAATCAATGAATATTTTTTACTGTAAGATATCATATAGCATGAATAATAAAAACCCAGAGACAGATCTTGGGGTTCAAGCTGAAAGAGCAAGAAGCAAAGCAGCCAAGCATTAGAGAGCTCTTACCTTTACAAAATCTTCAGATTTAAAAGAGTGAGTTCCTGTCTCCTCCCACTTTATATTCCTCACTCCACCCAGCCACAGCACTCTTGGCTCTTCCTCCCTAGTGCTGGGATTAAAGTCGTGTAATCCCAAGTACTGGGTCACCTTCATGGGAGCTCCATTTTTCTTTCAGACAGATCAAATCTCATGTATCTCAGGGTGGCCATCAAGTAATAGAGATCCCCCTGTTCTGTCTCCAGAGTCCTGGGATTAAATGCATGTATCATGGCTCCCTGGCCTCTAGTGGTTAACTTTGAACTCTGATCTTGAGGAAGCTTTGTTTACTAAAACACAAATAAAATATCACTGTAATATCAAACTATGGTTAAGTCTAGTCATGTTTTTAAGAGCTGAAAAAATGCTTGCTTTCCCTGCTTGCAAAATGTTTTGGGGGTTGATGGGAGACAGCAAGATGACTCAATGTATAAAGTTGTTAGCACACAAGACTGACCACCTGATTTCCATTCCTGGAATCTGTGTAAAAGTGGATGGAGAAAAATGACTCCACAAATTCTCCTCTACACATGTACCATGTCATGTCACTCACACATACACACCACACCACATCTCTCACTCCCCATACACACACATACATACATACACTTCCTGCTGGGGAAGATGACTCGGTCTGTAACACACTGAACATGTGTGTGTATGAGGACCTTAGTTCAGGTCCCCTTTATTGATCTAACATCTTGACAGGATGGTGCACGCCTGTGATCCTAATGCTGGGAAGCAGAGAAGGGTAACCCCCCAAAGCTCAGCAGCTGGAGAGCCTTGTAGCACAAAAAATAACAACCCAGAGACAGATATCAGGGTTCAAGCTGAAGACCAGAAAAGCAAAGCACCCAACCACTAGAGAGACCTTTTCCCTCTACCAAATCTTCAGACCAAAGGGGCAAGATCCTGTCTCCACAAATCCTCAGACTCCACACTCCAGTGAGATCCTGTCTCTTCCCCTTTATATGCCTCTTTATGCCTAGTCATACTGCTCCTGTCTCTGCCTCCCCAGTTCTGAGATTAAAAGTATGCGACTCCCAAATGTTTGGGCTAAAGGTGTGAGCCACCACCACCTGGATCTCTTTCTGGATCAGTCTTCTCTAGCCTAGGGTATCCTTGAACTCACAGAGATCCTTCTGCCTCTGTCTCCCAAGTCCTGGGAATAAAGATGTGTGCCATCATTCCCTGGCCTCTAGTGGCTTAGCTTTACATTCTGATCTTCAGACAAGTTTTACTTATTAAAATACAAATAAAATATCACTACATAGCCTAGCTGATCTGGTAAATTCCAGGGCCAGTAAAAGATAGTCTATAAACAATAAGGCAAAGAAGAGATTTGAGGAAAACCAAGTGTGCTCGTTAGCATTAACTGCCAATTTGACACAGTCTGGAATCACCAGAGAAAAGACTCTTACTTGATCGACTATCAAATCAGATTGGTCTTTAGAGGGATTGTCTTTACTGTAGGAGGGCCCAGCCCACTGTGGGCAACACCATCCCCAGGTTCTGGTGTTCCTGGGCTCCATATAAAAGCTATCTAAGCATAAGTCTATGAGTGAGTGAACCAGAGCCAGGGAGCAGCATTTCCCCCACAGTTTCTGCTTAAAGTTTTTGCCTTCAGTTTCTACTCTGACTTCCCTTAAGGATAGACTGTGATCTGAAGGGTAAGCCAAAGAAATCCTTCCCTTTTCCAAGTTTCTTTGTGTCAGAGAGTTTTACCATTGCAACAGAAAATCAACTAGGGTGCTCCCAATGTCAATCTGTCGCTGGTATGCACATGCTCACATGTACATGGGTGCACATACACCATAGACCCAGATTCTGCACATGTATTTGTACACAGATATATAGATGAATAGAGACAGAGATGAAACGGTGCGTGCCCTTTGCCGTTGTCACTTCTCTCTACGTGGCTGCATTGCTACATTGTCTTGGCTCCCTTGTTACCAGTCCCGGATTCTGTCTCTTCCACCAGGACCATCGCCTACTGGAGTACAGTGACAATTTTCCACATGTGACTTTGGAACTTTTATCGGTACCCTGCATGCTTAGCAAATGTTGGGTATCAACCACATATAGCACACCAATAGATCACTATGCACTCTCACTAGGCTTTCGGTTTAGTAGTCTTTAGTTCCTACTGATTCAGTCTCTCCATGTTTCACTCAAGCTTGCATTTTACTAAACTTTAAAAGAAAACAATAGGCACTGATCCTGTTTTCTGTCCGATGAATACTCTGAGAAGATACAGCTCTTGGCAATCTCAGGCTTATGTCTGGAATAAACAAACAAAGGTCAACACAGGGACAGAGGTTATACTTGCTTTGTAGCCAAGTAACCACTACAGTTTCAGATGATACCACTCTCCCTGAGAATGCACCAGCAAAAGGCAAAGCAGCAAGCACAGAGCCCCAAGTGGAGAGAAGAAAACTGCCCTGACCAAGTGAAAGATGCCTGAAAAGGACCCACTATGAGTCTGCCAAGTCTCAACTCAGTCCCTTAGAGAGAAGCTGTTGCTTATCTCACTCCACGTATCTGGGCAGACACAGAAATAGTACCAATGTGTCCCCTGAAATATTTGGCGTGCACTTCTGAGAAATTTTGTATTGCCTGTCTGAAACCTAAATTTTGTTAGGCATCCTACATTTTACCTGATCTGTCTGTTCTTATCAGTCACCCCCTTACTTGCTCATTCAATTGTTATATGTGTGCAAATAGGCCAAGTAAAGCATTTCAGATGTGTAACTAGATGATAGCTCAAAGGCAGGAAGGGTAATGGGAATTTAATATGTATGTAATCTAGGCTAAAGTGAAGTAAAGAGTTTAGTTATCATGAAGCAGAAGAGGTCAAAATGTATGTATCATCTTTCCAATAATCCCGCTAACTAAAATCAAATGAAAGTTAGCCAATTAAATATAGAAAATAGAAATGGTCTACAAGAAACAATAAAAGAATGCATGCTCCAGTTAATTTATAGCACACAAAAAGAATAAATGCCATCACTATGGTCGATTTCATTTGTTTCTTGAAATACTATCTGAGCATTTTTGCATGGACCTGTGACTGTACCTGGGATTTAAGACCAAAAGAATAAAGCATGGATAGTTGGGTGATACGTACACTTGTTATACAAGCACCGAACACTTAGGAGATTGAGGTAGGGGGACTGTCAATTTGAAGTCAGCCTGGGCTAATGCAGAGTCCCCCAAAACCTGGGCTTCATAATGAAATGATATAAAAAAGGAAAAGACACAAGCAGACCATGACTTGTGCAGACAGAGGAAAGCTTCAAGGATGACCAGTTGGGTGGGCTTCTATTTTCCTTCCATCATTGTTGCAGGGAGTGGGGCCCCTTGTTCTGGCCACCCGGTTAGCTTACACCTGAAAAAATCACACAGAAACTGTATTAATTAAAACACTGCTTGGCTGTTAGCTCTAGCCTCCTATTGGCTAACTCTCACATCTTGATTTAACACATCTTTATTAATCTGTGTTTACCACAAGGTTGTGGCTTACCAGGAAAGATTTAGCATGTCTGACCTGGCATCTCCATGGCAGCTCTCTCTCATATCTCTTTCTGACTCTGCTTCCTTCCTCCCAGAATTCAGTTCTGTCTTCTCTGCCTACCTAGGTTCTGCCCTAACAGGCCAAGCAATTTCTTTTTTGATTAACCAATGAAAGCAACACATAAACAGAAGGACCGCCTACACCACATCATCAACCAATGAATACTTTTTGGAAGAATGGGTAATTTCATACTGAAGTCACCCATGCAGTGAAGCATATCCATATATGTGAAGACTCACCATTGCTCTTTGTGTGGGGCAAGTGGGTGCTGCAATCTGGTGTGGCTAATACTTGGCAAAGGCTCAGCCATGCAGGCACCTCTTGCTTCCGCTGTGAATCATCAGATAAGTCAACCTATGGGGCTTGGGAACTTGAAACTGAAACTTCAAGTAGAAACTGTCCCCTAGTTGACTCCCCTCACCATTGACTCTTGTCCTTATACCTTGTTCCCTGGCTGAAGCCTTACTTCCCCCTTGTTCCCACTTCCTCCTAGCCTAAGTGGAACAAAAGCTCTGATGGCTGGTTAGGGAACTCAGCAGGAGTTAAACCTGGTAGTGTTTACTCATCTTTCAGAAAGACCTTCCCTTCAAATCTCTTGTACTTTGGTGATTTTCCATTTGGGTAACAGCTGTGAAATGGCTCTGCCATTTTATGGTGTGGTCTCCATTATTACAAGACATGAAAGTCAACAGATTAAAGAGTATGTGGCTTTTTTTCTCTTAATAGGAATGAACACTATGAATGGTAAAATCATCATTATAAGGAACTGTTTTGCAGTTGAAGACATGGAGGATAACTGGCTATCTATGTTAGCACAGCCAGCAGGCAGTCAGAGCCCTCATTAGCACTGTGGTGTGGCTGTCTTCATGTGGCTGCTGTACCCCCAACACCAGCTATATCCCAAGCTGTATTGAGTACTGATACCATTCCTCTGCTGAGATCTCAAATCAGCAGCAATGAAAAGGCGAGGTAATGCTGCCATATGGAAGCCAGGCAAGAGTTTCTGGCTTCTGCCCAATGTTTTCTCCCGAATTGCTTTTCAATATCCTCTTCTGCTTCTAATCCTAAATGACTGTAGCACAAGTTGAGATACCTTGCATGTTGCTGAGAATAACAACTGATGCACAGCTCATGAATATTCATGAGAGGAATTATAGCTATGCATGAATTCTCTATATTAGGGACTATAATAAACAGCTACTTAATAAAGGACAAGGTTGAGGTGTTGGCTAGTTCAGTTACTAGTCAACAATAAATATTTATCTAGACATCTGTGAGACAAGCATAGGGTCAATATTAATGTACC
This sequence comes from Bramus lutescens, assembly GCA_001685075.1. Lineage (NCBI taxonomy): Eukaryota > Metazoa > Chordata > Mammalia > Rodentia > Cricetidae > Bramus > Bramus lutescens. Next base: position 51,772 of record LOEQ01004269.1, read on the forward strand.
ACTTTAAGCAAGTTCTCTGAAACGTGAAAAAAGATGATGGTGAAATCTATTTACAGAAACAGAAAATCAATATGCTCTATGTGAAAGCATTGGTAAATTTAATTCAGTATTTGGGGAATAAATGTTGTCTAGTTATTAAGTACTAAATAATCATTTTTCAAATGAATAAGTAAATGAATTAATTAATTTTTAAAATAAAAGCCAAGCTTCAATAAAGTGTACATAATTGAATGGGAGGAACACACAGCCCAATCTCTTTCCCTGTGACTCACAAACCCTCTTCTTTCTCTAAGTAAGATAACTCTCCTCCATACACAAGGGGTACTCCCAAAGCACCAACAAATTAAATGATGGCACCTAATTATAACAAGAAATGGCATCACTATTGATCTTAAGAGTAGTCATGGATTTTAAACAATCATTAGCACCTCAATATATGTTTTTACATCATTGATACAATACTGAGAAAATGTGTGCACAGTTCTTATTCAAGATAGAATTTGAATTAAGTGCAGAGCAATAAACCTTAAAAATCCCTTGCCCCTTCCAAAAAGGAAAACAAAAGGGACACCCAATGCTTGACATTAACGAAGAATACCTGTAGTGTTTGAAACCTGAAGCTTAAACAGGGAACAAAATTTATTGTAGTGTTAGCATTGTGCTTCATCAGTGGTATTAGCCACGTTTCTATTGTGTGGTCCTGAGGCATCGTACTTCATCAATGGTTTGAGGCATGGCTCTGTCGTGTGGTCCTGAAGCAAGCCAGAGCAGAAGAGCAGACGGACATGCCGAGACAAAGCTGCTCACCTTGTGGCAGCAGGATTGAGAGAGAGAGTAAGGGAGCGAGGCAAGATTCACCTTAGCAAAGCACCATCTAATCTATTCTTCCAACTCTCCCTGCCTCCTACTTTCCATCAATCTCAACAATGCCATCAAACCATGAGTCAATACTCTGATGAAGACCTTCATGGTCCAATCACTGTCCAAATTCCTACCTGTGAGCACTGCACTGGGGACCACACTTTCAACACACGAACTTCGAATGAATATGTTTTATCCAGACCATAAAATTCTCTCCTTCCTTCAAAGGCTCATCATCATCCTGCAAGAAAAATGTTTCTGCTCCATCATCAAGAGTCTAGTAATATTAATATTTGTTCAATAATTCAAATATAAAGTCTCCTCTGAGACAATGGGAACACAATCAAATGCAGCCTGGGGTTTCTAGCCCCAATCCACGGGAGGATGCTAGCAATAGCTCTGCACAAACAGGAGACAGAGGTACCGGGCAGTTAGTTAGGCACTATCAGGATCTCTTTGTGATGAAGAAACATGGTCCTGCTCAGTGCCATGATAGACCCAGTGGGACAAGGAGACCCACAAATAGGCCTGGGGAAGTTTGCCTGAGCTCTGAGGAAAAAACAGGGGCCCACCAGGCACCTTGCGGTGGCATTATCATGGTGAGCAAATATAAGGTGTGGTATGGGAGAGAGAGAAGGACGGACAGAATGGCTCATGTCCTGTGGACAGAGTCATATCTGGAGAGGTGAACGAGGTGAGGAGCATACTGAGGTGGGTGGCTTGATTGCCACCCAGGGCGACAGCTATGTATGGGCGTGGTTTGCTACTGCGGGGACGCAGCTGAGTTCTGTGCTGCTGCCCAGGGCTCCTGATACCGTCAAAGGCCAAGGGGATAGGGCTGTGCAGGATTGACTCCACCCCTCAGTGACTGCAACACTAGGGAGAATTGGTCCCGCCTCTCACCAGCTGAAGCACACGGGAGGGTGAGGCAGCCCTGAAGGAGTGAAAGGAACAAGATTGGTACCGCATCCCTCATCTGTGGTGTGGTAGTATGAGCAAGGAAAAGATTCCCCCCCCCTCGCCACTTGCCCTTACCACCTTCACCAAGAGAGCTGACCCTCCTATTTCTTTACCAGCTGCAACATTCAGGAAAGTGGCCTCTGTACCTTCTCTGGGGAGTACAGTTGAATTGACCCTGCTGAGTGAGGTGTGGCTGAACCAGCCCCGAGATCATGAGCATGGGTGATCTGGACCAGGAGTTCATCTTCCATATGGTGGTATGGGTGGGGGAGAGATAATCTCTCATCTCCCTGCACCCCTCGCCACCTGTGGCAGGTGGGAGAGCTGGCCCAGAGGTCATAGGAGTGGGAGAGCTCTCCCTGCCCGACGCCAGCTGCAGCTCTTTGGAGATTGGCCCTTATACCTCGTCTGGACAGCACAGTAGAGCTGGCTCTGATGGAGCAGGTGTTGGAGAGCCAACCCTGAGCGTGTGAAAGAAGCCCCCTTGCTCATCACCGAACAGGGTGGCCTAGCTGGGGCAATGCTAGAGAGCTCACCCTGGTGGTTGAGGACTTTCAGCGGGACAAGGGGGAGTGGGCAAGCTGACCAACCCTGAAACTCCCCAGGCCCAGAACCAGGGTTATGTGACCCACTTCAACAGCCGGCCATCTGTGATCTGTTGGAAGCGTATGGAGAGGCCGCTCTTGCAAGACCAAAGCTACAGGCTTTCCAAAAAACAGGACAGCAATAGGATATCCAAGAGGAAACCTAGCGAGGGCCCAATATCATTAGTGTTACAGAGACCAGAGAACTCAAACCAGACCAATGCCTCAAACACTTGCAATAAAAGGGCAAAAGGGTTTCCTACATGATGTCACACCATAGCTTCCACAATGAGATTTTTCCCTTTTTCTTTTTTTCTCTTACTTTTTTGTTTCATTTGGTGGGTGGAGAATTCAAAGGCAGAGGGTGGGTACAATGGTACAAGGCACGGGGAACTAAATAGACTTGAGACTCATGATTGAAAGACACAAAGAATAAATAAAAAACAGTTGAAACATCTCAGAGGTAAGTGTTACAAAGTATCAATATACAGGAGCACAGACTGAACATTTGCATTTTTAAATTTTTAAAGAGAGAGGGGTCCAGGGAAAGAGATGATTCAGAGGCTGGGTGCTTGTTCTTCCAAAGGACCCAAGTTCCATTGCCAGCACCCAATTAGGGCAGCTCACAATTGCCTGTAACTTCAGCTCCAGAGGAATCAATGTGATCTTCTGGCCTCTGTGGTTATCACATGCACATCAAAACTAATAATTTTTTAAAGAACCAAAGCATGTACTCAACTAAGCAATGTCAACATTAAATCCTTTAGTTCCCTAGTTTGCATTCAAGGCACAGGATAGTAGGATGAGTTCCCAAAAGCTTTGGAAAGCCCATCTCTGGTAATTTGAAAGATAATGGTCCCCAAACAGAATGGTACTTTGAGGAGGTGTGCCTCTGTTGATGGAGGTAGGGCCTTGCTGGAGGAAGTGTGTCACTGTGGAGGCAGGCTTTGAGGTCCCCTATGCTCAAAAGTCTCAGTTCACTTTTTGTTGGGAATGGCACTATTAGGAGGTGTGCCTCTGTTGATGTAGGTAGGGCCTTGCTGGAGGAAGTGTGTCACTGTGGAGGCAGGCTTTGAGGTCCCCTATGCTCAAAAGTCTCAGTTCACTTTTTGTTG
>LOEQ01004269.1:55297-65691 GCA_001685075.1 Bramus lutescens
GGCTTTGAGGTCCCCTATGCTCAAAAGTCTCAGTTCACTTTTTGTTGGGAATGGTACTATTAGGAGGTGTGCCTCTGTTGATGGAGGTAGGGCCTTGCTGGAGGAAGTGTGTCACTGTGGAGGCAGGCTTTGAGGTCTCCGATGCTCAAGTGTTTCAGTTCACTGTTTGTTGCCTTCGGATCGGAATTCTCAGCTCCAGCACCCTGTCTGCCTGCATGCTGCCTTAATTCCTGCCACACTGATAAATGGACCGAACCTCTGAAGTGTAAGCAAATCATTCCAATTAAGTGGTTTCCTTTGTAAGAGTTGCCATGGCCACGGTGTCTCTTCTCAGCAACAGAGTCCTACGATACCAGCCCTGTAGCCTTGATAGAGTCCTGCTCTTGTAGCTTCTCTGCCGCTTCATGGATGGCTTTGCTCACTACCTGTTGTTTCTTTGGAAGCCACCCCATGTTGCTGGCATTTACAGTGTCTTAGGATACCCAGTGAGGTTCTGGCTTCATTTTACAATTCCCAGCATCACAGGCAGTACACAGTGACTCCAGCTCTGTCACACACTTTTTTTTAATCAATTTTTCCCACTTTTCCTTTAAAATCTGGATGTAAGCCTCCACCTCTCAGTAACTCAGACATTTTAACACATCTGGAAAATCGGCATCATGTGATGGATGCCAAGGTCTGTCACAGGCTGAAAGAGCTGCCCAGCTCTATTGGATCATGGCCACAGTAGCTCTCAGTATGTGTAAGGCTGGATAACAGGAGTCTCCTATGCAGTTATTTCTGGGAAAGCAGGACACCTTGAAACTCTCTTCTCAAAGACAAAGCTTCAAATGACTTGGTAAAATAAAACCCGTAAGTTTTCCACTATTTGGGCCAGAACAATTCCTCACACGTCCTCAGGGCATCATCTCTTCTGCTCCAGTTCAATGCATTTGGCTGTTTTAGTGGCACCAAGATCTTTAGTAACTACATGATCCCTGTTCCCAAATTTAAGATCTATTTTACTTTTAATTATATGTATATATGTCTCTTGTGTATGTGTGCACATGAGTTTAAGTAAATGTGGAGGCCAGAAGATGGCACTGCGTCGTCCTTTGAGCTGAAGTTACAGGTGGCTGTGTTTTTCCCAACAAGGTTTTTGGGAACAGAACTGGAATCCTCTCAAAGAGTGGTATGCACCCAAGCACAAAGTAACCTCCCCACCTCTCTTAGAAACTTCAAACATGCTTTATTTGTGGCCAAAGTGCATCTTTCTGATCTGCTATTTTCTCATAATTCTTATTTAAAATTTGGCTAAATGCAGCCAGCAGCATCCACTGAAATTTTTTCTCTGATATATCAGTCCTTTCCATCTGTTTGTCTGACTGTCTGTATTTAGTTAGTTAGTTCTGGGGATTCAACACACAAGCCTCACACAAGCTAAGCATATTATTATTATTATCATTATTATATGTATGTGTATGTTCTCCCTGCATGCATGTCTTTGTCCTGTGTGTGTGCAGTGCCCACAGAGGCCAGAATGTGGGGTTCCCTAGAGCTGTAGTTATAGAAGGACAAGAGATGACATGTATGTGCTGTGAATCAAATCTGGGTCTTCTGTAAGAGCATCTCTCCAGGCTCCGCTCTGTTATTTTTAATTTACCCAAGCCCAGACAAGTGAGAAAACTTATCTCAAGGCCTGGACAAAGTGTTCACATATTCTCCTCTAGAATGGAATATGAACAACCTCTGTCTGTTCCCAACAGAGTCCTCCTTTCTGTCAGAAGCCAGTCTTTTATGCCCTGGTGATCTCTCCCCAGAGTAATCTACAAGCTCCACTTACAGCAGTCTAAGCTACACAAAATTTGCTTTGCTAAATTTCTTCTTTTTTTTCTATAAACAATTTCCAAGTCACAGGGACAAAACAGTGAAGAATAATCACAACTGCTGAGTCAAAATTCCTAAGTGCCAAGTAATCAAGAGGAACACAAAAATCATATATACAAATATATGATTATGTAATTACACAAGAACTATGCCAGATGGGGGTCACTCGGTCAGCTGCTATAGACATCCAATAAAGTTTGTCTTTATATGTGAGCCAGAGGATAGAAATTGCTCAGTCCATTAAGACGGAAACTTCAGACCCAGAGAGACCCAAGATGCAGTTTCCATAGCATCCCTGGAGCATCACTGTGGAGCCCTGTATGTGAATTCACATTGGAAAACTGAAGAAGCTGAGATCTGCTATGCACAAACCATGAAAGGAAGCTCAGTTTCCTTGTGAAGCCTGTGTAGTTTTCTACCTTCATTCCTTCAAAGCCTTAGGATACTGATGAAGTGGGATTCCCCCTCTGCATGCTATGAATATATTTTGTTACCACTGGTTAATAAAGAAGATGTTTGGGCTGTGGCAGGGCAGAATATGAGTACTTGGGAAAACTAAACTAAATGAAGGAGAATGAAGGCAGAGTCAGCCAGACGCCATGTAGCTGCCAAAGGAAAAAGATGCCACAGCCTTGTGGTGAATACAGATTAATAAAAATGGTTAATTTAAGATTCAGGAACTAGCTAGAAATACACCTGAGCCATCAGCCCAGCAGTGTTGTAATTAATATAGTTTCTGTGTGATTATTTGGGCTTGGGAGGCCAGGAAACAAAAGTACAGTCTCCATTTACAAATGGCACCCAAATGTTGGCAAGAATGATCACATAAAGCCTAAGAAAAGCTTTAGAAAAAGGGGGGCTTCTATACCCACAAAACAAGAGTCAATTGGAGCTTCTTAGTGGCCACATATTTTCAGATAGGCTCTGTTTGCTAGCAGCAAGCAGAGGCATGGCTCCTCTAAGAGAGACATCCTGATTCAATGTTAGCAGTAAAAGCTGCTTTAAGAGACAGCTTCCTGGTTCGTGCTGATGGCATACAAGGCTCTGGCTCTTTCAGGAGATCCTGTTACAGGTTACTTGAATGGGGTTTGTGGGCAGCATGCTGCAAATTACTTGGTGGTGCCATGGGTCAACTGCTTCTGAGAGTTGGGGTGGTAAACATGGTTCTCAGAGCTGGTGAAGAATGGGCCTCTGCCATGTTGGGAAGTAAAGCAGGGTAGAACCAACAGTTAAAGCAGCTACTCTAGTCCTAGCCATGCCTGCTTTACAGTTTACAACAGTGATCAAAAAAGGATTACAGATATGCAATAAAGACAAATTCAGACATAAATAAACCTCTAGATGAGACATAGTGTGTTTAAAAAAATGTACATAGGCTTAAAATAAAAAGAAAATGGGTATAGGCAGTTATAGAAAGAAATAGTTTTAAAAAAATAAAACAAAGTTTCAAAGAGACAGTAAAAGTAATGTAAAAGAGTACAGAGAGTCATAGATTAAGGGAGTAAATATAATAAAATAAATATTTAAAAAATAATAGACTAAAAGAAAAATAGGCCACATAAAGTTGGAAAATATACAGAGAATCTGGATTATGTATATTATTGTGTTTTCTTTGGATTTTTTTTTGACTGCTAATGAGTTAACTGCTAAAAAACATTCGATTCTGGGGTCTGCTAAGCTAAACTAACATACATATTTTAAAAGTATCTTGACTTCAAAACTAGAGTATAAGATATGTTACTTTGACAAAGAGGTTTTCCTTGTGTTTCCATAGAGGATGGGAACCTGTGGATTCCTTCCAGGTTGATGTAGTTTTATAGGACAATATCCCTCCAAAAGGTCTCCATGAACCCTAAAAATACTTTGCCCAACAAATAGCAGGAAATTGTTTGGAGAAAACTACACTCAAACTCCCTAAATATTGTTTACAAATGTTTATTTTTATTTTAGATGGGTTGATTTTAAATGGTTGATGATTACAGTCAATCTTTTTCTAAAAAGGGAGAAGCATATAACATAGAAATGAATACTTAATATTGGTATGGGCTTTGGTTTATTGCTACAAATTTAAGGTCAATTTTTGTAATATGTATATTTATACTGTTGTTTAAGGTATTGTGTTTATACAGCTCATTTAAATGCAATATAATTAAAAATTAAAGATTAATAATCATTTATAATAGTCAAACTTTTAGTCATGTTAGGTTTTCTAGATATATAAAGATGTATTTCAGTTAGATAGATAATTTTCAATGCTTCAAAGAATTACAGAATGTGGCATTTAAAAGGTTTTGAGAATGTAGACTTTTCTCCACAGTGAGACATGTCTGCTTCTGGCAGCACGAATTACTTCAAAGAGGTTGATGGGTATTGAAGAAACTTCTTGTGGAATTTGCCTTCAGTGTGACAAGGCTAGTCATTTGGGCAAGAAACTATGCTTGCCTGGACTTCTTGATGTTATGCTGTGTAAACTTACTGGACATTCAGCACCCACAGACAAATGACTGCTGAACTTGCCAAAAGAAGGTCATATGGTCCTTCAGGGTTCCTGCTTCATGAAAAAAACTGCCAGACATTTTGCAGGACACAGAAGAAAATGACTGACAAACTGCAAATATAGGTAAAACAATCTTTGAAATTTCCTGCTTCATGGAAATGTTTGCCAGATAATATAGGCCTGTCAGGCATCCATTGATGCCCCAACATTACAGAAGAACTTTGGGTGGCTCTCCAGACAATGAGATGTTTCTGTCAATTCTAGAGTTTTGGAAGTTGCTTATAATGTATTTCCTGTTTACTTAGATAATATTATATTTTTCTGGGGTCTTTGATGGAGTTTAAGACAGATATTTAATTTATAGTTTTTCTTGAGGTGGGATTCCCCTCTGTATGCTGTGAATAACATTGGCTAATAAAGAAACTGCTTAGGGCCTATAGCAGGGCAGAACAGAGGTGCCATGTAGCCGCCAGAGGGGAAAGATGCGAGCTGCCAGCTGGAACCTTACTGGTAGGCCACAGCCTCTTTGTAAATATAAATTAATAGAAATAGGTTATATTACAATGTAAGAGATAGCCAATAAGAAGCTAAAGCTACTAGGCAAAACAAGGATTTAAATAATATAGTTTCTGTGTGATTATTTAGGGTCTAAGTAGCTGGGAACAAATGAGTAGCCTCCTACTATATTTTCTTAGTTACAAAAAAAAGATGAATTAGATATAAAACTTTAGACTCATAAGCTAAAATAGATAATAGACTATTTTCTTTAATTTTGCCAGATACAAATAGACTAAATATTGTAGCTACAATTCTTGCTTGATACCTGTTTTGTTATAGCTAATTTTACTATTTAAATTAAATTTTTTCCTTTTTATTTAGGCAGAAAAGGGGAGATTAGTGGGATTCCCCTCTGTATGCTATGAACGTTTTATTGCCTTTAGCTAATAAAGAAGCTGCTTTGACCCATGGCAGGGCAGAATGTAGGTAGGCAGAAAAACTAAACCTATTATAGGGAGAAAGAAGGCAGAGTCAGGCCAAAGGAGAAAGATGCCAGAACTTACCAGTAGGCAACAGCCTTGTAATGATACACAGATTAATTGAAATGGTTAATTTTTTTCTGTTTTGTTGTTTTTTCAAGACAAGGTCTCTCTGTAGCTTTGGTGCGTGTCCTGGAACTAGCTCTTGTAGACCAGGTTGGCCTTGAACTCACAGAAATCTACCTGCCTCTGCCTCCCGAGTGCTGGGTTTAAAGATGTATGCCACCACCGCCTGCCTGGTTAATTTGAAATGCAAGAACTATCTAGAAATATACTTGAGCCATTGGTCAAGCAGCATTGTAATTAATATAGCTTCTGTGTGATTATTTGGGTCTGGGTGGCCAGGAAACTTAAGAACGGCCTCTGTTTGCATATTGATGGTGCTGACCAGGTTCAGGGCAAATATTCTTCTTCCAACTGTTATCTCTAATTCTACCTGTGTCTAGAAACCTCCTACAGACACACTCAGAAGAACCCATTAGTAATCTCCTAAGTGTGGTTCAATCCAATCAAATGGATGATAAAAATTAGCCATCACACATGCCAAGCTGGAATGCGGAGGGGTTGGGAAGGACAGGGAACAGGTTTGTTCTCTTGGAAGGAATCCACCCCTTGACAAGTGAGCTGTACCTGCCACAGACATGTTCATGAATTCTGAGGATGAAAGCTAATGACTTAGTCAATTTTTGGATATCCAATTTCTGAATAGTGTTCTAAGGATAAAGTTAGCAGTTAATGACTTTGTGGGATAATTTCAAACCATAGTAGGACGGCACACCTACTAAGATCTTGGTTTCAAACTTCTGGTTTCCAAAGGTGAGAAATACTTTTGCTGCTTTAAGTCTTTAAGCTGTAACTAGTCTGTTGTCCTGGGGTACTGACACATAGATGTGCCAGGAGAACACGTAATAGAACATTCCTCATTTTCCCTGTTTTCTCATGTGCTCATGTCTAAGAGTAAATTCTGAGTTACGGAGTAATATCAAGATATGCCAGGCCTCACTTCTTCCTTTTCCCATTGAATTTGGGAGCTCTATGCCACAACAGCCTGTCTTGATCTCTGCACCAATGGTTTGTGCTATAAAGCAGAAACATATGTGTGCTGTGTTTCCTAAGAGCCTTTTACTGGCCACGTGAGTAGGTTGGCTTACTGTCTAACATTAAATAGCCTGTCGCGGCCTTGCAGACAGCAGAGCTAGGGCCTCCTATGTTTGACTTCGCAGTGATTAATCAATGCTTTCCACATTTCTGGTTCACCTTGTGTACTGCAAATGAAAATTCTATTTGAGTCAATTGCAAACTTCTTCACTAACTTTTCTAACAGGCTCTTCACCAGTAGAGACGTATGTGATATGATTGAGAAGAGAATACAAACTTATATAAGCAGAATAATATTTCATCATGTTCTAGGACTCCAAGGATACAAGCTATGTCTTAAAAGTAAAAATGGAAACCTAGAACCAGAAAATATTGTTAAAAACTTGGAAAGAAAAAGTGATTTGTAACCCAGAATTCAAAAGCCGCCAAGACATCCACTAACTGTGTCTTTAGGAATGTCCCACTTGAAGCAGAATGTTAAAGTCGAGTCTATTTCTGGCTAAGGGTCTGCCTGAGCTGTGGGGTCTGGCACCATGGGGTGTTACTTGCAATATTCTCCAGCTGTGGGGGCAGCTGCGAGGTGGCAGGTGGTTACAAAGCCCTTGGTACAAAGCTATGGGAGAGCTGAAAACTGTAAATTACAATGAAAAACCAGAGAGTTTTAAAAGGAATTTGATAAAGTGCTTAGAGTTGCAATGATTGAAGCATTAAATGTTGATATTAATAATTGAAATAAATTATATAAAATGGCCTGTGAAAGAGAATGAAAGAGAAAAAGAACTTTATACTCAATCTTATGATTTATTACATCAGGAAATTGTTTAGAGCATCGAAGGGATGAATGAATGTTTGCATGAGTATGAAGGAGAGACAGAGAAAAAACAAGAAATCAGAATTTAAAATGTAATTGGCTTCAGAAGAAATGAGGAAGAAAGTATGCTTGTTCTAAGCTTTTGTGCATTTGTTAATTTTTAAAGCAATCTAAACGCATATATTGGTTTAAATTAAGTGAAATTTAAAATGGATAAAAACAAATTCCTTCAAACTATCTCACATGAGTTATTTATATGCATCCATTAACTAAACCTACAGACAATCTATTAGATGCCACTTTGTATTTTGTACAATCAACTGAGGAGCCTCAAACAGGCATGAAATCGAAAATGGAAGCCTTAGGCTTCAATTTTGAATAGACATATTAAAAACTAGAATAAAACCAAAACTGAACCAAAGCACCAAGCAACAGTAATGGAAGATTAATGATTAGAGGAATGTGGTTGGTTTGATTTTTAACTCTTTGGGGCCTACCACCCAGCTCCCAAATAAATGCATGGAGACATTTCTTACTTATGAGTGCCAGACCTTAACTTGGCTTAATTCTAGACAGCTTTCCTAAGTTAAATCAACTCATTTCCCTTCTTCTACATTTTGCCTCTGGGCTTTTTCCCTTTCCTTATTCCTTCCCCCTCTTCTTACTCTGTGACTGGTCGTGTGGGTGAATGGCTGGTCCCTAGAGTCCTTTCTTTCTTTCCTCGCTCCTTCTTCTTCTCTCATCTCTCTCAAGCCTGAATTTCTCCAATTTATTCTCTCTGCCTGTCAGCTCCACCTACCCCTCTCCTGCTGATTGGCCATTCAGCTCTTTATTAGACCAAACAGGTGTTTTAGACAGGCAAAGTTACACAGCTTTACAGCAAAACAATTGTAACATAAAAGAATGAAATACATCTTTGCAACATTAAACAAATATTCCACAGTGTGAACGAATTTAACACATCTTCAACTAATATTTCACAGCAAAGGAGAGGCTAGGTGGCCAGAGTTTCTGGGAAGAAGGACCCAGTATGGATGAGTCTGGTCTTCTTTACTGGTGTGCCCAGAAGCAGGGCACCTAGCAGATTTATTAGATGCAAGCAACAATTGTCATCTCATAGGCATTATCACACATGTAAATATCTTCAAAGATGAATTGCAAATTTTACTCAGCATTAATATCTGACTTTTAATCTACTAGAATATCTAAAAAAGAGACTCACAAAAATAGATAGGTACTGTGATAAAGTAAGTAACTCGAAACAAGTTTAAAATAAATTTGAAATTTGTTTCATATAAAATAATATTCAAATTAGATATATTCCTAACATTCCAACCTTTGTAGATAGGATCAGCTATCAGTACACACCCATTGCCTTTCAGCAGGATACCCCCAGAAAAATGAGCCTTAGAAATCTCCCACCCTTACCTTTGCTATTATAAGAACCCAACAACAACTGAGTTCAGCTCTCTGATGACACCAGTGCATTGGACACTTGGAGAGTCCGAGTTCAAACTTGAATAAGAATAAAGGCTTCCTGGGCAGTGTTGGTGCACACCTTTAATCCCAGCACTCAAGAGGCAGAGGCAGGAGTTCGAGGCCAGCCTGGGTTACAAGAGTTAGTTACAGAACAGGCACCAAAGCTACACAGAGAAACCCTGTATTGAAAAATAAACAAATAAAGGCTCTTTGTTTTTACATACAGGACTTGGTCCCCTATTTGGTTTTTGGGGGACTCCCTGATCTTGAAATGCAAAAGACAATGTATATATTTCTTTAAAAATTGACACAGCAGGGAAAAAGAAAGCTGTCAAGAATTAAGAAAAGAATAACACATAAAATTACAGAAAAACTGGGGGAAAGAAATAGTAATTATAAGTGTAGAATTTGCAAAGTTTGTAGCACACTCTTGTCATCCAGAACTCAGGAGCCAGAATTAAGAGTATCACCCAAGTTCAGGTATGGCCAGGGCTACACAGCTAGATTCAGTCTCCAAACCAAGTAGGCTTAGAATTCAAATTAGCTTACTGCTAGCCTTCATTACTGCATTTCTGTACAAAACATCCTTCTCCATTCTTTTTTCTCCATCCCATGCCCTCCTCCACCCTGTGTCCTCCTCCACCCTGTGTCCTCCTCCACCCCATGCCCTCCTTCACCCCCATGCCCTCCTCCACCCCCGTGCCCTTCTCCACCCCCTGTGCCCTCCTCCACCCCATGCCCTCCTCCACCCTGTGTCCTCCTCCACCCCATGCCCTCCTCCACCCTGTGTCCTCCTCCACCCCATGCCCTCCTCCACCCCTGTGTCCTCCTCCACCCCGTGCCCTCCTCCACCCCCGTGTCCTCCTCCACCCTGTGTCCTCCTCCACCCTGTGCCCTCCTCCACCCCTGTGTCCTCCTCCACCCCTGTGTCCTCCTCCACCCTGTGTCCTCCTCCACCCCTGTGTCCTCCTCCACCCTGTGCCCTCCTCCACCCCCATGCCCTCCTCCACCCTGTGCCCTCCTCCACCCCATGCCCTCATCCACCCTGTGTTCTCCTCATCCCTGTGCCCTCCCACATCGAATGTCTCTTCCTACTTCCTGTCACAGGTGTCTTTTTAATCCCCTCCCACCTCTTTTTCTTGCCTAGGTCTGCTTGTCAGTTTACATACCTTCTTCTACTACCATGTATATGTGCGTGTGTATGTGTATGAATGTATTCAAATATGTATGTCTGAAAAGCAAGTGACAGAAAACATGTGATTTTGTCTGTTTGACTCAGGCTACCTTGCTTAACGTAATATTTTCCATATCCATCTGTTTTCTTATAACAATGCGTAATTTCATTTGTTTGCAGCTGAATAAAACCCCACTTCAAATGGATAAAGAAAGTYTGGAATATATACACATTAGAATACTACTCAGTGGTAAAAAACAATGACATCTTGAATTTTGCATGCAAATGGATGGAGATAGAAAACACTATCCTGAGTGAGGTAACCCAGACCCCAAAAGATGAATACGGTATGTACTCACTCATAAGTGGATTCCAGCAATAAATAAAGGTCATTGAGCCTATAATTCGTGATCCTAGAAAAGCTAAATAGGA
>LOEQ01004269.1:69349-99849 GCA_001685075.1 Bramus lutescens
TTTCCAATTGTCAGCTAAGTTACCATTTCTCAGAAATGGCCAGGCTTAGGTCTGGATTTCTGGCTGTTAGGCCTTGGGACTGAATCATTTGTCCTTCTAGTTTATGAAAAGTTCAACTCCATATTGATCTTGCTTTGACACTCTTTACTTTTTGGCTCCTGACACTCCCAGCATTCTGTTCTGTCTACTCCACCCACTTAAGCTATGCCTTATCAAAAGACCAAGGCAGCTTCTTTATTCAACCAATGAAATCAACACAAATACAGAAGGACCTCCTACACCAGGTCTGGACACAATGAAGGGCTTACCTGCTCCAAATCCTGGCACACTCATCTTTGGTATTAACAATATTTTCTTTCTAGACACCTGCCTTCTCACCTCCCCCAAGGAACAGATGCCTGATGTCTCCTGGATGACAGTGCATGGGATGCCTCCCCAGCCACACCTCTCTCTGAGTGTGGACCCACCAACACCTACCTCTCCCCTTCCCCACATCACCCTATACCCTCAGGAAGTGGCCAGACTTGAGTCAATGCCCCTTTTTCCTAGAGAGCCTAAATTGTTGGTCACAATTATCACTTCAATTTCCTGTCATCCCTATATCCAGAGTCTGGAATAGTAAGTTGGGAGCATAGCCCCCAGCCCTTCACATCCATCCCAGCATGCCAGGTCCTGACCCCTCCCTCGGGGGGGGGTCAGCACCACTCCCAGAGGGTATTTAATTGATCTCCCAGAAGAGGGACACATGTTCTTCCCATCCCCCGCCGTGGTCACATTTGTTATCTCCTGGTTAGCGTAAGAACCCCATTAAACCTGGATATTTCTTAATTTGGCTTGTTGTGATTTGGCTTGAATGGGATTTTTGCATCGGCAGAGAGCCCACATTAGGAAAAATTCCTAACAGATACAATTTAAAATTAAAGCTATTAATATTTGTTAGGTAAAGTGGGGATGGCATGGAAGAAAGAGGGAGGGGGAATGAGAATATAATAGACCAGGATGGTTGAGTTGGGGGAGGATGGAAGGGAGAGCAATGAAAGAGATGTCTGGATAGAGGGAGTCATTATGGGCTTAAGGAGAAACGTGATGCTAGGGAAATTCTCAGGAACCTATTGGGATGACCCCAGCTAAGACTCCTAGCAATAGTGGAAAGGGTACCTGAACAACCTTATCCTGTAATGAGATTGATGACCACCCTAATTGTTATTATAGAACCTTCGTCCAGTAACTGAAGGAAGCAGATGCAGAAATCCACAACCAAGCTCTTGGCTGAGCTCCTTGAGTCCATTAGAAAAGAGGGAGGAGGGAATATATAGAGTGGTTCTAGATCATGATGGAGAAACCCACAGAGACAGCTAAGCCCAGCCAAGGGAGCTCATGGACTCTAGACTGACAGCTGGGGAGCCGGCATGGGACCAAACTAGGTTTTATGTGTGTTGGTGACAGTTGTGTAGCTTGTTCTGCTTGTGGGACCCTTGATAGTGGGACCAGGATTTATTCTTGGTGCATGAACTAGCTTTTTGGAGCCCATTGTCTATACTGGAAATATCTTGCTTAACCTTGACCCAGGGAGCAGGATCTTGGTCCTACCTCAACTTGATATGCCAGGCTTTGTTGACTCCCAGTGGGAGGACTTACCCTCTCTGAGCAGTAGAGGAGTGTATGGGGGCTTGGGGAGGAGTGGCGGGGGAGCAAGAGGAGGAGTGGGAGGGGGAACTGTGGTTGGTATGTAAAATGAATAAGAAAAGAACAGAAAAGATACAATTAAATCTATGTATTTAGCTTAGATTATAAAAGCTGATCACATGGGAAATCCAAGGCAGAGTAAGGTTGCTTACACTGTTTTAATAGAAACAGGTTAAACCTAAAAGGCTGAGTTTACTGTAGGGAAACAGATTGCGTGCACAGTTTAAATGGTCTCTAGGAATAGTATTAACTTCTTTACAAGGTCTAATAAAAGATCAGTTTCTGGAGACAAGGGCTATTTCATAAAATTGATGCCCAAAGCCCCTGGATCTGTGTCCACCCTGATGGTGCATGGAAGAATCCTACACTAATGGATGGGATTGGCTCATTTGCAGCCAGTCAGGTCTTTTACTGTGAGGTTTAAAGTCTTCTCTCTTCTTCACTGAACTCTTCCTCATGGTGTGCAACCATTGCTGCAGGTTGTTTGAACACGAGGTTCCCAGCTGCTAGGCTGTTCTGGTATTTTCTGGCAGCAGCAGGCTGTGGAGCTGCAGAGGAGCAGCTTCTGAGTTACAGTGTGACCCCAGTATTAGCCCTAACCTCCTGTTACTGCTTCCACAGACAGGAGCTATTCTGGTTGCCATAATGGCTGACATGAACCCCTGCCTGGAAACTATGAGCAAACATGAATCTGTCTTCTCTAACTTGCATCTACTGGGTATTTTGTCAGAGATGTGAGAACAGTAACTAAGACAACCAGTTAGCATGAACTTGGTCCTTCAGAACAACCAAGGGGGCTGGCAAGACAGCTCAGCGGAAGTGCTTGGTATGCGCATGCCAGAAGGAGTGGGCTGACTTCTGAACGCTGTCATCTCACGTCCACACACATGCATGCTGTGCACACTTTTACGCATAAATCACTACAGTACAATAACAGTAGTAAATTGTTACCGCACACTTCCTACAGACTAGAAGCCTCCTTCATCATCCCAGCTTCTCTGCTTAGGTCCCAAGGGACGGAAATCACCAGAGCCAGGGCTCCTTTTGCATCAGACCCAGTGCTTTGCCGATCCCACACCTGTCTTCTGCCGCCAAGGAGGGTTCTGTTTTATACTTGTCTTCTCATTACAGTTCATAAGCATCACAAGCGGGTCCCTGTAACAGTGTTTGCACAGCCTCAGGGAAAGAGTTCAAAGGCAAAGATAGAGAATTGCAAGTGTGGTCATCAAACTTCATTTTAGAAGACCTGATATTTTATACTTAGTTCCTAGAAGCTGCCCCCCGGTATCCCCCAGTTACTCCTTCAAGGTCAGCAGGAGACCTTGTCTTAAACTCTGAATCTGAATTTGATACTTCTGACCCTAGGCTCAATTTAAAGTTTCCATGTTATTAAGGATGCCCCAGCCATCAGCAGAAGGAGCTCAGGGAGGAAAAGGCTCATTTCATCTCACAGAGTACACTCTGTCACTGAGCAAAGCCATGGCACGAACTCAAGGCAAGAACCCGAAAGCAGAAACTGAAACCGAGGCCGTGGAGGAATGCTGCTTCCTGCCTTGCTCCCTGCAGCTTGCTCAGCCTACTTTCTGACACTTGCTCAGAGATGCTGTAACACCGAGCTGGGACCTCCCAGTTCAATCATCAGTCAAGAAAATGCCTGAGAATCCCACCTGTAGGCCAGCTGTATAGGAGGCACTGTCTCAACCTCCCGGGTGGGTATAGATTTGTGTTAAGCTGACAAAAACCAACCGGCACACCAGTTTTCAGTTGCCTAACTGATTGGGAAACGGGTTTCTAATTGAAAAGTCCCTTTGGTGAAATAAAGTGATAGCGTAGTGGCCATGACACTCAAGTACCCTGGTGGTTTCTGCCTGCTCTTCTCCGCAGAAGGGTTACCCAAGTGTGGAGAGCATTGGAGGCCATCTAGCAGTACACATACAACAACTTTACAAGCCAAATCGCTGACTTGTGACCTAATATCCTATCCATATATGCTACATATGGACATACACAATGAATATAATTCTAGACAGAGAGCCTTTTGAATTGGTCAAAATACACCTCAGAATGAAAGAATACAATACAGACACAGGACACTGTGAAATTATCACAGTATTGAAAACTCTGGCCCACTATGGGCCAGTCTGGGCCTCAGCATAACAAGTGAGCATGCTGGCTGTACTCATTTCTCCCTATCCTCACACGTGCTCTGCACTAGAAACTGGGGTAAACTAATCCTCCTCCTGTGTCTCCGAAGAAGCAAAATGACCCGCGTAAATAGAGACTGGGCTTATCTTTCTCCAGGCAGCACTACTCTGACCGAAACTGTCCCTGGGCTTTCTTATGAGCCTGAACGCTGACTCCATTCCTGTTACCATCCCAGTGACATGGTAACAACCATATCACATATTTCACACACGGCATCCAGCATGGCCTGCATCATAACTGAGTTTCTTCACTTTTATTTATACATACAGGGTAGCAAATAGTCCGTGCTAGCCTAGAACCCATGCAGCTTAAGCTAGCCTGGAATGCCTGATTCTCTGCCTTAGATACAAAGGTATTTGAATTTCAGGTGTGCACTGCAGACAGGGTTTGCAAAACCTTAAACATTTATGAAATGCGTTCTCAACTGACTTTAGCCAAGAAGTTGCTTCCGTTAATAAAATCATCAGTGTAGCCCTCACAGTATTATTAGCAAACCGTGAGAAAGGCACTACCTTGCCCCAAAAAACTTAAGCACAAATACAACAAATTAAAGCAGCAGCGGCAACAGGTAAGTTGGCTGCTGTTGCGGTTTTAAGGCAGGAATCTGGAGGCCGCCATGCTTAGCTAAGTCGGTTCTTCTGAGTGCAGTGGGCTGTTTCCAGCAGACCCTTTCAATAATGTAAGAGTATAAACCACATTGAAATTGCACTGAAAATGACATCTTCAATCTTGTACTGCAATTATACATTGAATACAGAGTCAGCTCAAAATATGGAAATGCTAAAAACTGTTGGCAGGAACAAAGATAGGACTGGATTCTCTGCATGAGGACACAATTCCACAGCAGCTGCCTTGGCTTCCCGTGGGGCTCCTCAGTGAGGTTCCTCCTGCACAGACAAGTATTTCAGACATTGGTTGTGAAAGAGACATTCACAGAAAATGGCTGGTTATCAAAGCTTAAGTTCAGTCTCTCTCTCTCTCTCTCTCTCTCTCTCTCTCTCTCTCTCTCTCTCTCGTGTTTGTGTTTATGTGTCTATGTGGTCCTGTATGTGTGTGTCTCTGTGTTTGTGTGCGTGTGTTCTCATTCTTACAATCAGCTATGATACAGTGCGCATGCTGAAACCTATCAGGACACTTGTCATTTATCAAGGTGACCCAAACCATGCATATTGGAATCAGTCAATCTTGTTTCAGCCTAAAGAAGCCAATTAGCAAAGGAACATATGCAAATTACTAGCAACCTTGGGCTTAACCTTCTTGTCTCTACAATGAGGATAATATGACCATCTATTTCTTAAGAATTATAAAGATGAAAATATATGACACATGGGAAGGTCCTATGTTAGTTCTTAGAGGACAATCGCCACATAAATATTAATTGCTTCCTGTATTAATTACAGTGTGAAGAACTCAACTCACAGAGAAACAATAATTGAGAAAGGATAATTCTTAAAAACTAAAATAATTTCAGTAGTCCTAAAGACATACCAAAAATGAAGAAACATTTCTTCAAGAAAATCAATGAATGCATCAGGAAACAGAATGGGGACCCTATGAATTTCCATCATTTGAACCATAGCAAGCTTCCTCCTTGACTTTCTCAGCAGTTCAGGACAGAACAGTTCCATCTGAGCAAAGTGGATGCAGAGACCAGGGCTCTCTGTCACTTGAGAAGAGAGTGAAGGCTATGGAGAGCCAGACCAACAACTTGTCTCAGGCTTTTGCCTCAGTGAGATTCCCTCCTGTCGTGCAGCCCCCACAGTGGGAGGAAGCTCTTCTCTGACTGCAAACTGCAAGCAGGGAACACTGGGGCCAGAGCGGCTTTGCTGTGGCTCCTTTACAGAATGGAGTTCTACACCAGGAACCGTCAGCCAAGAGGCCCTGGGACTACTGCCCTTAGCAACAGCTTAGATGAGAGACAGAGCCCAGAAGTCTCTTAAAGAGGAAACATTAAGTAAAGGGATCTCCTGCGCTGTCTCTCCTTGGGGACCAATATCAATTTGGTACACAAGACCAGAGAAAAAAATTAAAACTTTGCCCAGAGATGTGAGAGTCTCAAGTGACTAGACAGATGAAATTAGAGTATAAAAGGACCTTGGTCAAGTTTATGTTCAAGATATTTTCTAGGGATGATATTTTTTAATATTGGATAAAATGTCGAAGCTGAAAGCCTTTGAAAAATAAGACAAACTTGCACCATGGAAGAGACAATGAAGACTTAGAGGTTTGAGATTGGAAAAGACATGGCTGGGTCTATAAGGGTCTCGGCTAAGAGCCACAGCCAGACAGAGAGCTGTGTTAGGAGGCAGGGCCACGCTACTGCAGAGCTCAAATGAAGTGCGTCTCACATCTCATTCTGCCTGGCAAGGAGGCCTGAGCCTCTACTGAAGAAGAAGGCACCATCAAACCTTCGAGATTCATATACAACAGTTAAAACTCACTAAACAGAGAAAAGGCAAACATATTTGCCCAAAGACTGAGATACATGGGGACTTGGTTCAAATACCTGGGGTGTGAGTGACATTCCAGGGACAGAGGAAGACAGTAGACAGAAACCACCTTGAAGAGGCAGGTGTGGAGGATGATAGACCCCAAGCCAAGACTTGGAAACTCTTCAATCAAAATAGAACAACTGCATCTAAGTACCATTCCCTTCTGGAGGAGGAGCCAATAAATAACATCACACCAGTTCCCTCCGTTAGAAATCCAGAAGGAGCTTGTTCTCTTTGGGAAATGCGCAGTCCGGATGCGTTTTTAGTGCTCTTGCCCTTCTCTTCTGGTTCCTCTCCTGACTTTACAATTTTCCACGGTAGAGTCACATACAGGCTCTATCTCCAGCATCCCTTACAGCCATGGGAAAACCAATCCTGGGCCTGTCTTGGTTCTTTCTGATGTCCTGTTTCTAGATACCATGGAGTCCTGTTGGCCAAAAATCTTGCGCCATTTTCTGGAGCAGATCTACACTGCCAAAATTCCTCCCTGGGACCTCATCTATGAAAATTCATGAGTAAATAAGCAAATGAAGGTGGGGAAAACGTGTCGGTTCTGAATCCCTTGATTCGCAGAAGTACCGGCTGAGAGATTGTTTATGCAAGCTTATGCCGGTTTATGCAACAACAGCCTTACTGTGTGAGACCTGAATCTGATCCCGAGAACCCAGGTTAAAAGTTGGCGCATACTTACCATCTGGACTGTGGGAGACCCTGTGAGAAAAAGCAATGGGCATCTGAGGAGACAGTGACTAAGGTTGATCTCCTGCCTCTACACACAGATGCACATGCACACACAGCACAAATTAAGTATCCCTTATCACTGTGCCTCAAACCAAAATGAGTTCAGGTTCACCTTGTTTGTAAATTTTCAAATATTTGTTCATCTGATGAGACTTCTTGAAGATGATGCTAAGATTGAACATGCAACAGATTGCTCTTTCATACACACATCACACCCATTGCAAACAATAATCTTCTGTGATATTTTTAGAGCAAGAGATATGAGCCCAAGTGTGAAAGTTTCCACTTGGTACTCAAAATTCTTTGGATTTTGGGACACTTGGGACTGGGGGCCTTCACGTTAGGCATGTTCAACCTGGTCAAGAGAACAATAGCAACAATTATAAGTGAGAAAACGACATTTATGAGCTAACACAGTTGTTTCTATTTTGTTCTACAAAAATTGCTGTATTGATATCTACAGAAGCATAAGCAGATTCAAGAGTATAGAAATAAATTTTAGGACCTTCAATCCATAACACATACACTATTTTTCCTGAGTAGAAGAAGAAAACCAACAGAATATATTATTTAAAGATAAAATATTCACGGTTTTATGGTACCCTGTTTGCATTATTAAACTGCTATGGTCTTATAAAAAATGCTCAGGGAAGGTTTGAGCAGCCAGACAGGATGGAGTCCTACTCTCTAGGACTTTTGCTGTTCAGGCTTCTCATTCTGCACACCCTTGGGCAAGTCACATGAACTTGCTTCCTTAATCTCTGATGGACAAACACTAAAGCCATTACTATATTTAATTTCTTTGAGCTTCTTATGTAAATCCTGATAAAATGCTGCTTCTTCAGATTGTTACAGGAGCCAAATGAGAATATATTTATGAGAATACTTTGTGATTCTAAAATTTAATGTTCAGAAAGTACCGACTACAGGACAGAAACTGTCACAGAATTTCTCCTATATTCATCCTCTCGCTCCTCACAGTCTGAAAACCATCGAGCATCAGCAAGCCATGTTACCCGTCAGACACACAGAGGCGTGCTCGGAATGCTCGAGGTGTATGTGTAGCAGTGCAGACATACAGCAGACTGAAGCCACCTTGAAGGGGTGGTTGTGAAGAATGCAGTATACCAAGCCTCCTTTACTGGAGGTACCAAATACAGCTTTTCAGATCAACACTCTTACCTGTGACTTGGACTACCATCTGTTCACCTTTTCTGACTCAGTGGTCACTGTTCAGAACTGTTCAGATTCGCTTAGTTTTGCTGCCTGATGCGGGCTGGCAGCACACCAGGCCACTCTCTGCTCTTACAGGAATGAATGGAATCATGGTTCCTAAGTTCAGGCTAAAGGGGTCCATTGATCTCAACCAAAGATGTAAAGGATTTGACAAGCCCAAAAGATCTGTGTGAAGACAGGATGATGGCCACTGTCAGGGCCTTCTTCTTCCTCTGATGTTTCTCATCTACTGATGTTTCTGCCTGCCCAGGCTGTCTGGAGAGATCCTACAGGTGTGTCCCCGGAGTCTTAGTCAGAGCTGAATCAGGAGGCCTTGGCTAGTTTAGTGCCACACCTCTTTCTACTCCTGAATCCACACCCTGCTCTCTTCCAGGGTTATGTTCCCAAATATGCATTGCTCCTCAGATCTCCCATTGTCTCCTTTGGAGGAGAACCAAGCTTAAAAGAACAGTTTCTCTGGCTCTGATGCAATGAGAAAATAGGGATGAAAAAAGCATTTCCTCTTGCATTTGTGGTGTGCTCAGCTCTTGCAGAACCCACATGGTTTTATTTTTCATCAGTATTGGTCTTGTCCACTGAACAAAAAAAAATGAACAAAAAATTCTCAACTCTACCTTAATACAATTTCACCTTAAAAAAAATCCTTTTGCAGAGTGTCTAGGTCAGTCCTGTATAGGCTCCCTGGTTGCCTATTCAGTCTCTGTGAGCCTCTCTCACAGGATAGTTGATTGTCTGAGCCTTCCCACGGAGTCTTTGACTCTACTGGTTCCTAAACCCCTTTTCCTCCTTTTCTGCAGGATTCCTGAATGCTGCCTAATGATTTGGCTGTGGGTCTCTGTGTCTGCCTCCATTAGTTGCTGGATAGGACCTCTTTGATGACAGTTGAGCTAGGCACCAATCTATAGCTTGGTTCTCTTGTGGGACACCTAGAAGCAGGAACAGGTGTTCTCTCCACCTCTCCAACTGGCGTTTGGAACCCTAGGACCCTACTCCTACTAGATCGTCTTGCCCAGCCTTAATACATGGGGAGGTGCTTAGTCCTGTTGCAGCTTGACATGCCATGTTATACTGACAATCACAGGAGACCCGCCCTTTCCTGGGTGGAGACAGAAGAGAAGGGGATTGGAGTGGTGGGAGGGAGGAAATAGAGGGAAGGACTCGGAGGGGGGATGGGAAGGAGCTTTTATTTGGAATTAAAATAAATAGATAAATAAAAATAAAAATACCCCTCCAAAAGTTCTCTACAAACAAAACAACAAAAAAGCATATTAAAAAACCCATCTGCACTGAAATGAATTCTTAGACTTCAGGAAAGAGTTTGATGAGTTTCACCACATGAAACTGCCTAAATTGCTGTCACCCAAATCAAGACTGAGGGTGTTTTAAACTCTGAGAAGGCCCCTGACCCTAGTTAATCAGTGCTTCTTCCTCCTAGGGACAATTGCCTTTCTGATTTCTGTCATCACAGATGACTTTTTCCAGATCATTGATTTTATATAAATTGAATAATTATGGGTTGTATCTAGCCTCTTATCTCAGAGTACTCAGAGTTTTAGGAGTTCATTCCTTTTTAACAGTGATTCTGTTGTTTGTACAGAATACAATGTGTTTATCTGAGTTGCAATCTGTGCTCACATAGCGTTTTGTTGCCTGAGACTATGGGCAGACTGGACACCAGGCCAGCTTTCCTGCCTGTTAGAAGGCAAACAATGGTGGCTAATAATGATACTAATATTAGTGATGATGGTGATCATAATTATGTGCTTTATGGTTAAGTTTCTTGCAATTGAATGCATGTTTCACAAAGGCAGTCTTGAGTTGATTTTTGCAAAATTGTTCCTTCAGTGCCATGAGGTTTGAAAACTGCGATGATCCACCACACTCCATAGAACCGGACTCCCTGAGGCTCCATGGGGCTAGGAGCTGTGGCTGTCCTTCTAAACCCAGAGCCCCATGTCTTAGAAGCTTTAACTCCATTCCGTTTTATCTCCACACTCTTATTTATTTTGGAGATGATGATGTTTATTTAAATGTGTCTACAGACACATTTACAAAATTCTGTAGTAGGGATATAAGAGACATGCACTTGTCCAAGAGACTGATTTAGTGGACCATTAGACTAATTTAAAGGACAATTCCCTCCAGTCTAATCATCTACAGGAGTCACCCTTGGCTCCAGGAGAGAGAATGTGTCTTCAATGAGAAAATCAGTTAGTAACTCTAATTCTTATTGTTAGAAACTGGGAAGTGGCAGAGGATGAATCTGCATAAGGCTTAGTGACAGAATGCTAGACTGCTACCTCGGTGCATTCCACCTAGGTGTGTGTGTGTGTGTGTGTGTGTGTGCGCGCGCGCGCACGCGCGTGTGCCTCATATATGTGTATGCCATCTTGAAAACAAAGTGTATGATGAATTTTGTTGATCATCTCAAAAGGCACAGGCTGTACTACCTGTGGGGTGCTGCCCATCACTGTGGGCATTTTTGTCAATGGAAAAATGCTCATAACCCAGGATCTTACTCTACAGAAGCCTGCAGGATCAGAGAAGAGTAGAGTGACGTCATGATGCCATGTAGTAGACAGAGGCAGCATCAAGAGGAGAGAGTGTGGAATGGCAAGCTTGGCTCAGAAAGTGATGTTCGACGACTGAGACCAGACCAGGCCGGGAGCAAAGTCGTGAACTGGTGAAGAGCTGCCGTGAGTAGAGATGGGCGAGGAGCCTCCAGAGCGAGGGAGAGAGACAACTCTGCACGCGTTGGCAGAGTGGCTGTGAAATAAAAGGCGTTTGGAGAGCTGGGAAGGTCGAACTCCAAATGAACGACGGAGTGGAAGGAGGCAGAAGCTGCCCTAGAGATGACAGAAGTCAAGGCTCTTGGAGGGATGCTGATGCTGAAAAGTCAGTCATATGGAGTCTTAAAGGCGCCCTGGAGGATACATATGTCTGAGGAAGAAAAAAATGGATGGTAGGGGCTGGCAAGATGGCTTTAAAAAGGCATGATGTGAGCTTGGTCCCCAGAACACATGCTGGAGAGCACTCTCCTTCTCCCCAAATTTCAAGGCAGGGGACAAAAATCTTTATAGAAAGAAGATGTCCTACAAGCCTGCAAGCCCCATGACAGTGCTTTCCGCAAAACCCTTGAGCCTTCCTGTTCTTTCCTCCACAGCTTGCTATTTCCTACGGACAGGAAATCCACACCATGACCTTCTGGTGTACATATCAACTGTCAACAACCTGGAGCTATCTGAGGAGGTTCAATAGACTTATTATGTAGATGAGGCTGATGGGTTGTGGGGGATGGACTTGATTACTGATTGATGTGAGAAGTAGACAATGAAAAAATTCATTGTCTGTGTCTTTAAATCATTGGATACACTTATCAAGGTGTCAAGTCAGCTTTCTGTTGTTGTGGTATGCTATATAGAATATAGTTTATATGCAATAACCTACAGTCACAATGATGTGCACAACATCCTTAGTAAATACCATCGTTGCTCTGTTTGATAAGCATTATATCTAAAGGTGTCCTTTGTATATCAACACAGACAGAATAAGCTCAGTTATGCTAATGCCTATTTTCCTGGCAGTAAAGTTTTCCTAATGCATTAGTTATGACTCCAGATAGACTGTTGGTTATTTTATGTATTCTAATTAGGGATCACTTTATTCAGTCAGCCATACACATGAGTAAACAAATAGAATGAGTTCCCCAGGGAGAGGATAAAAAGACAATGATTTCCTCTCTACTACAGCCTGGCTAGTTTGCCCAACAATCAGGGAGTAATTAGAGAAGGAAATGAAGAGTGAGCCAACAGAGCTGCAGGAGCAGTCTCCTGGCAAGGATGCTTTCTCGCCACAATTGAATTAAAACAGACATCTTCATCATCGACTGTAAGTGGAGAAATATGTTAGCTGTGGTGGTCTGTTTTTACAAGTACGCAAACCATGCAGTCAGACATGTTACATGTACATGAAATGAACTGAACGCCATTCTCTGTAGGCTAGATTCCCAGGAGTGCAAAGGATGAAGCAAAGTAGCTTCTAATTACTGACTTTTATTTAGATTCTACCTCGCCACACCAGGCTGCTGGGTGTTGATTGTTGACACTACCATTTAAAATACGAGCCTCACTTCAATTTTTGGTGCAAGGTTCGGTATTTCAAATAAGGGCTGGGAGAGATGGAGCAATAGCTCAGCAGTTAAGAGCCCTGACTGTTCCTGCGGAGAACCCAGGTTTGGTTCCCATCTTCCCCAGTGGTTCACAACCGTCTGTAGCTCCAGTTCCAGGGGATCTGTCGCCTAGAGCACTGCACACACATGGTGCACAGACTTACATGGAGGAAAAGCAGTCATAAGATAATTAATTGTAAACCAGGGGGCAAAAATAATGGTGAGGAGTCACCAAAGTGCAAACCTCTGCAGTAGCCATTCCCAAACGTTGTCAAGGAGAGGGAACACATATTTTTATTAAATATTCATTCTTATAACATTTTTAAAAACAAGATAGATAGATAGATAGATAGATAGATAGATAGATAGATAGATAGANNNATAGATAGATAGATAGATAGATAGATAGAGAGAGAGAGAGAGAGAGAGAGAGATGTACATATACTCTGATTCCTTCAACTCCGCTTTTTGTCTGGCTTCCTCGGGTTGATTTTCTCACTTGTCCGCAGTGGTTGCTGCGAACCAGCACATGGACTCTCATAA
The DNA here is from genome assembly GCA_001685075.1 of Bramus lutescens. Lineage (NCBI taxonomy): Eukaryota > Metazoa > Chordata > Mammalia > Rodentia > Cricetidae > Bramus > Bramus lutescens. The sequence goes on from LOEQ01004269.1 coordinate 82,421, forward strand.
CTAACAAGGGTGCATGAGATTACATCAGCGTTCTCAGAGGCCCTCTACTTCACATTAGGCATTTGGGAAAAGTGTGTTTTAATTATCTGGGAAGCCATCACACAGCAATCAGACATTAAAAGATCGCAGCTTCTGTCTAAGATCACATTTGACTTCTGGGCTTTCATAACAACTGTGTCTCTAACCAGCTAAAGGCTTTGGGGAAAGCCCGCAAGTAATTCTATTAGTCCTAATGAAGTAATAATGTTTTGAACTCATAAAACAACTGCCTGAAATAAGGGTAAAGGTCACAGTTCTTGGAAATTGGCATCAGTCAGTTTAGATGGGTAATCAATAAATGTCCACTTAACACTGTTCATCCAGCCCAAAGACCAGAAATAGACTTTTGTTCTGTTTTACTCATTACTAGGAGTTAGGGTTGTGCATGCATATGTGTGTGCATGCTTGCGTGTGTGTGGTATGGTGTGTTTGAATATCACACATTCAGCCAAGGTCCTTTTAAGCTATCTTGAACAGATAATGACAGCTATCTATGTAAAATTAATTCTTAAGAATATTCAAAGAGAGGTCTCAGTGGTTAGGAGCACCAGCTGCTCTTCCAGAGAAATCAGGTTCAATTCCTAGCACCCACATGGTGTACAGCCGTATGTAACTCCATTTCCAGAGGACTTGACACTCTCTTCTTGTCCCTGTGGGTTTCAGACACATACATAGCCCATAGACATACCTGCAGATCACAACACACGTGCACAATAAATAAGTTTTTAAAAATAATATATATAGATATAAGCCTTGACAATCATTTTAAAGAATACAATTTCTATGTACATGTAATTGCTTGCAGTTTAGAGGTTATAATATCAAAATAAAATATATTTTAAAAGCAAAGCTTATTTGAAAGGTATTCTTCTATTCATGCATATTCAGACACAGGTCAATCATGCAATATTTAATTCAATGATGTTTTAAGTATAAAAGTTATCATGTCCCCTGAATGGGGCATTGAGGGATTGATTATGACTACAAGGGGATCCAGATGGAGGAGCACAGCTGAAGGCTGCTCTTCCCAACATTAAGTCCTGATCTTCACAGGTGTGGTCTTCGGAAGCTGTTTGGAAACTGAATTTCTCATGACTTAGGAAAGGCCCACAATTCTCACAGAAGACCTACACATGTATGAGTTGTTTTGAAGTAGGTAAAGGAAAAAGAGCAGACAGTCTATTTAGTGACCAGGTATTGGTGAAAAGAACATGCTCGAATCAAGTTCTGAAAGGCATCGCATAGCCCAGCGCAGCATGGTGCTTTACACAGGAGAAGAGGATCCTCTCCACGAGCACCAGCTGCTCACAGACAAAGTGGGTTCCATGGAAACTGTCCAACTCTGTGTTTATGCTACCCTGTACAGAACTATTCATCTATATCACTACAATATAGATACATGATTTTAGTCCAAATTAAAATAGATGAGTGAAGTAGGAAAACAGTTAAGCCTAGAATTATTTACCTCAAAATGGTCATCGGTTTTGAAACAGTTGCTCCCTTTGGCTGTGTTCACATTTCTTCTCTCAGATTATCAATAGCAAGTGCCAGAATGTGTCTCCTAGGACAAGCATTACCTACCTCAATCTAAATAGCTGCTGTAGGAAGATTTATCCCTGATCATCCACCAACAAGCCCAGCAGACAAGAAAGGGTTACTTCCAGAGATTTGAGGACTAATTAATTGTTTTCTTACTTGATGGGCAAGACACAGTTGAATGCTCACCTAGCATATTGTGTGTCTCCTTAGATGTCATAATAAAAATAAATATTATTTTATGTTCAATATATTCTTAAAAATAAAGACATCAAAGGTTCCAAATACCGAAATAGGCTCCACTCTTACCTAGAAAGAGGGAGGAGGCATTTTCAGTAACAAAGAGCAAGCTGCGTGCAGGGCCCTCACAGTCAGACAGTGCCCATGTGGCCACGGGCCTCTCACTGCAGGTGCAAATCGTGGCTGCTGACTTGCTCTCTGGGTGACTGCAAAGCTGAGATGATTGCTGTGTGCTGATGTTTCCAGATGTTGTGACAGACCTATTAGAGATCTGGAGAGAGCGCCATGGGCTGTGAGCAGATGCATAAGAAGCACACAGTACAGGCTCAATAAATGTACATCACCACGGCAAACACTATAACTCCCTCACTTCTGCGCTTTTTCTGTTTTCCAGCAGTCTCATCTTAGCAAGAGAAAATCAGGACAGGCATACACGGATCACATTTCCCAGTAGCAATGGCAAGCATGGGTTAGCTTATGGAAATATACCATTTAGTTCAACTTGTCAAAGCTGAAGTGTTTTTCATTTTCATGTAAGATTTATATCCTTAAATTACATGTTCCCAGATACTTCTCTCTAAGTCAACAAACTTAAGGTATCATGGTGAAATATAATTTGGATTTCAAATATAGAAATGCTTGCCTAAATTGCTGACACTGAGGCTCAATCCATGGGTTTGCTTTGGTCTTAAATACAACTTTAAATAATGTGAGTGGCATCTTGCATTGCATGAAGCCTAGTTCAAATTTGGCAGCAGTTTAATTATATATAGTGCAGTACTGACCCACACGCTTGAAACCCATTTGTAAATCTGCACTGTGTTTTCAACCTCATTTTTCAGAGACACCAACCAACAGGTGGACAACTGACTAAACATTTCCTGACAGTAAGAACGGGAGAATGTTCTATAAATGGAGATATATATGTGCATTTCTCATTTACCAACATTGTATAAAAATTGCTAGTTGAAGTAGAAAATGAGTTTCATACAAATCCAATTTTTCCAAGGACTGAGCACACCTAGCACTCTATAACAAGAGCACAGAAACATCAAGGAGGTAGACTATGCTGCCCTTCCTTAAAAAGAGAACATTTTGCAGAAGGATGATCTTCATAGTGAATGTTTTCTGAGTATTTATCAGGTGTCAAGAATTATAATAAGTCCTTCGAGTATGTCATCTCAGTTTAATTTCACCAACACCCTGTAGCTAGCAATAAAACTGTGGTTTAAATGGGTGAGAGCCTTCCCTGAGATGACATGGTGGACGGGGATGGTTCCTCACTGCCGCACATCTCCACAGTGTGGCCCTGACTCCCCTTGGGCATGAGCTGTGAACATCCCCACACCTTATGAGTCGACACGGAATCCTTCTGGTGCATGCAGATTTATACCTTACCCCTTCCCTCCTTAACGTTTTAGCATAGATGATGGGTTTCAACTCTGATAGTTTCTGCAGCATGCTGGTCCCACATCCTCCAATCCCCACTGGATCCGGACCTGCTTGCTTCCTTTCCTTGAAGCTGCCCCAGGTACCACACTCTCCACCACACTGTCTCTAATTCTTGTCTACTGCTTTGGCTCCTCAGACCCAAAGTAGTTTCCCAGCACCCAACAGAAATACAGTCTCCAAACTCCTTGCCTTTTCCTGCTCTGGGGCCACTCAGCCTCACTTTCCTCTTAATCCAGAATTAACTTCCACAGTACTTCTCAGTTTGCTCTCCCCTCGTTCTAGTTGTCTGGCAAAATCTAATTGACTAATCTAATAAATCCCCAACTTCATTATGACAGTGTCTGGGCATCCAAACCTGCTGAAGAGAAACCACGAAAGCACCGCCAAGCTTCTACTTTGATGTGTACTCACCCAAGGGTGCCCTCCCTGCCGCACAGGAACCCACCAGATTTCTCAGACCCATCAGTTTCAAACTTCCTGGTCTCAGGACATTTATGTGTTTGTAAAGATTACTGAAATAAGAATTTTGTTTATGTGGGCTAGATATGCCAGTACTTCTAATATTAGAAAATAAGTTGAGGAAAACATTTGTTAATCCATTTAAAAACAAGTGAAACAAACTGATTATATGCCAATGCAAGTATTTTAGGAATAGTGTTCCTACTCTGTAAAACAGAAGTCATCAGGGGTCTGGAATCCACACGCCTTCCAGGTCGGCTTCTGGAAAACTGGAATCGCATACCAGTTTCTTCCCTGAAACTTCTGATTTTCAGTATATATCCAAAGGATGCTCAATCGTGCCACAAGGGCATGTGCTCAACTATGTTCATAGTAGCATTGTTTGTCATAGCCAGAACCTGGAAACAACCTAAATGCCCCTCATCCAAAAAATGGATTAGGAAAATGTGGTACATTTGCACAATGGAGTACTACACAGAAGAAGAAAATAATGACATCGTACGGAGTGAGGTAACAGAGACACAGAAAGACAATTGTCATATGTACTCAGTCATGAATGATTTTTAGACATAAAGCAAAGAAAACCAGCCTACAAATCACAATCCCAGAGAACTTAGATAACAATGAGGACACTAAGAGAGACATANATCCAAAGGATGCTCAATCGTGCCACAAGGGCATGTGCTCAACTATGTTCATAGTAGCATTGTTTGTCATAGCCAGAACCTGGAAACAACCTAAATGCCCCTCATCCAAAAAATGGATTAGGAAAATGTGGTACATTTGCACAATGGAGTACTACACAGAAGAAGAAAATAATGACATCGTACGGAGTGAGGTAACAGAGACACAGAAAGACAATTGTCATATGTACTCAGTCATGAATGATTTTTAGACATAAAGCAAAGAAAACCAGCCTACAAATCACAATCCCAGAGAACTTAGATAACAATGAGGACACTAAGAGAGACATACATGGATCTAATCTATATGGGAAGTAGAAAAAGACAAGATCTTTTGAGTAAATTGGGAGCATGGGGACCTTGGGAAAGGATTGAAGGGAGCAGAGAAGAATGTAGAGCTCAATAAAATCAATTAAAAAACAAAACAAAACAAAAAAACATATCCAAGTTGCCTCTCCAAATCCTGTCAGACTGTCTTCTAGAATACCTGGCTACTCTCCCCTTTGGCCAGACAGGTTTCTGTTGCAATGGGTTTCACTCAGTAGACAGATGGACTGGGAGATAAAGTAGAGAGTGAGCTGCCCACCTTTAATGGGACGTCAATATTCACCCCACCACCACCAAAGCTCTGCGGCACTGCAGAAGAGGAAGCAGAAAGAATTAAGAGGCAGGGAAGAGTGGGAGCTGGGTGCTGTGAAATGCCCTCTTCTGGACTTGGCATTGTTTGCTAACAGCCTTGGGTCATGAGGAATTGTGTCAGACTATTTTGTACCCTCTAGCCATCAAGAGTTGCTTGCCCCAGCCTGACTGTTATGCTCCACCCGCAGAAACGATTCTTCCAGATACATGAAACAACCCACCCTGCTTGCAGTCAAACCACCGTAGAAAAACAGCAAACAAAAACAACAGCAACAAGAACAACAAAAGAGCTGTTACTTCCTGACAGCTACCTGTGAATGTGTGTCAGTATTTATACCCAACCCCAGGTCTTCTAAGTGTGCTCTGCTTCATCCTTCAGAAAGGTTGGGGCCCCTTGCCGTTTTAATAAAGCAGTCTCAGCCGGTTGAGATTGAATCTGTCTGTTTCCCTGACTCATTTTTATTGCAGGTGTGGCTATGGCACCTATGATCCCCCAATACATGGGACTATCTACAAAATCCCTCCACTAGATCAAGCCAGTGACAATCCAAGAATAGATGAGTTGGTGGCTTAAATAATAATGCCCTGCATAGGCTCATAGATCCGCATGCTTAGTCCTCAGGTGATGAGATGTTTGGGGAGGATTAGGAGGTGGGATCAGGATGTAAAGCTCTCAACTACTGCCCTAGTGCCATGCCTATCTGCTCCCTGCCATGATGATAATGAAATCACCTTCTAAAACTGTAAGCAAGCACCAAATTAATGTTTTCTTTTATAAAAGTTGCCTTGGTTATGTTTTATATATATATATATATAACAATAGAGCAGTAACTAAGATAACGGTATAGGTAATTTCCAGGCCCCACCCTTTACTAAGGACCTATTCTTTATGGATAGCTGTTGAGGGAAGGAAATTTTTATTTTGTACATAGTTGGCTTTTTATGATAATGTTTATGCCCTACTCTCATGAGGATATGGATAAGAGAAATTAGATTTAATGGATTATTTAAAAGGAAGAAAGGAAAGAAAAAAGGAAGACATACATGAAATTGGAAGGGGGTGTATAGGTAGAGGCTAGGGGTAACTAGAGGAGAGATATGAAGGTAGATATAATCATAGTCCATTCTATACATGCATGAATTTCTCAAAATAAGGAAAGAATTCTTCTGTTCAATACAGTGTGAACAATCTGTAAACGTTGCTCGGCTTTGGACTATGCCAATCCCCTGCACTTTGGGGCTACCTAGGAACCTCTGAGTTACAGCGTTCAAATTACTGCATGCTCCAGTCATGCTCTGGCACACTCTGGTGATATTATATAACATTTATTTTCCTTTAAACCTTCAGTGAATTCTTCTGTACTAAAATAAAGCCGTGGATAAACTCAATGCTTTAAATGCATTTTGTTGCTATTTGGCATGACTGTGATGTCCCCTTGGCAAGTAAAGCCACCGGAAGAAAGTTTCCATGTGTGCTTATTGCTTACCCACCAGGCTTACTAGTTTATACCCAATCAACTTGCCATCTACTTCTGCATACTGCCATTTTCTCCCATGGCAAAGCCAATGCCTGGCTTGCTCCTGAGGAATTTCTCCTCATGCGCCTTCTCTAGGGAACTGCCCCAGTTTGTGTGCCTGCTCTTCTTTCTCTGTTGCATCATTTTCAACAACATCCCAAAGAGTCCCAAAAGTCCCACATTAGAACGTCTCAATTCCTCTTCCTCTCTAGCTATAGACCAGCTTCTCTTTTCCATTTTCAACAACATCCCAAAGAGTCCCAAGAGTCCCACATTAGAACGTCTCAATTCCTCTTCCTCTCTAGCTATAGACCAGCTTCTCTTTTCCATTTTCAGCCAAACTTCCCAAATTGCTGCCCTCGCTCTGTCTGGACTGTGAGCACAGAGGCAGCCAGGGATGCCCGGTTCCTTGGAAGACAACGGACAGGGTGGGAGTCATGCATCAAGAAGAATCCAATCCTCGAGTGAATGAGATTTATGAATAAAAAGTACATACGATGCTTTTTGATGACTCTTGTGAATTTAGTGACTTTCTTCTTTTGACATTCCTAAGGGTCTGTGAAATCAACTCCACAGTGATTTCACCAGGCAACACTGGCAGCTTTTCTGTATTTGCAGCACCTGGCTTGATTTTGTTCTCTAGAATAGAAGGGTTTTGTTTGTCTTGCTGAATATGTAAACACTGAATTTCAGCGGTCATTGCTTTCCTCCTTAAGTGTTATGACATTAGCTATACCAGTTGGTTTAAGCATCTGGCAAGACTTTTCCTGATTTGATTTTGAAGCATAAATCAAATCAAATCATATCTTTTGATTTGTGGGCAGCACCGTGGATGAAAGGGTACTAGTAAGAAGATACATAATATCAGCCCTTTCTTCATGCTAGAAGAATATTTGCTTCCTGCTACTTTCTCCCTAGCTGAAAAGCAAGGCACCACCACACCCCTGCCCAAAAGTATTCTGAAGACAACATAGGGGCATCCCATTATCCTACCATCAGTCAGCTCTTGACTGAATGCCCAGCCCATGCAGATAATCAGTCAATCTTCAGGGCTGGGGTTTAGTATCTATTGTGCTTTTGAGACATTGGTGCTGAGTTCAAGCAGGATGAAAACAAATTATCTGGATGTTGGTTTTGTTTATGCTCCAACACATCCACCATCCTATCCTTCGTTTGTTCCATGAACATCTTTATATCCAAATGTCCACTTAAAGATAAAGTCTCCCAATCTTAGGTTTCAATAGTCCACTGAAAATTGGTATCGGAAAGTAATTTAGTTTTAATATATATATGTTAGCATTATATAATATTATATTACATTATTATATAACATATATAATATGTATATGTTTTCAATTATTTCATTTTAAGATATATTTGATAAAACATGAAGAGAAAAATATTTTACTTCTGAGACATTTGTAAAATTGTCTTCACTTTTTAGGGTTTTTTTTTTTACAAAATAAAACCAAAGGAATATAGACAGATAGATAGATAGATAGATAGATAGATAGATAGATAGATAGATCTATTTCACTGTGAATAAAGAAAATACCAATTATCATAAAATTCTACTTAATATATGGCAGTTTTAATTGCTTAATGACACCATTTTCAGGCTTTTTTTTAGATACACAGTGCTTCCACTTTTAGCTGTACCAAACACTTGCCAAACTGGAGATAATTGCCTTTTTAGTGTATTGTTTTATTACTGAGAAAGAGTCCACTGACTCTTTTAATTTTAATGTATTTAACCCTTAATTGCTTGAAACAACTGATTGCTATCCTTATTTATTTATAGTTTTTTTTAAATTGCTTCTTTGTGGGTTTCACATCATGCATCCCAATGCCATCCATCTTCCCATCACTTCATAGTCACCCTTTGCCATTTCACCCTCCACTCTGAAACAAAACAAAGCTCAAAAGAGAAACAAAAGAAGCAAATTAACTATGCATGTTGGGGGTCTGTGAGAAGTCCCCCAGTCACTACCAGTCACGATACAATGGGCAGGAGCATCTTTATTCTACTACCTACCTGTGGGGTTGCACACACTTGGACAAAATGACGACGACCTTGGGAGGGGTGCATAAGCCTTTTCAGCACAGCTACAGGAATTTGAAAAGTAGTGTGACCTTTCTATTTAGGATTGGCTTATGCAAGTGGCAATCATGTTAGTTCATTTCTAACTGGTTAGGGCTAGCGGGGGTGGGGAGTGAGGTGGTGGGGTGAGCTAGGTCTATAGTTTTTCCATTTGGGGGCAAGTCTAGACAAGACCCAGACTTTGTTCATATTTGGTCATCACCTGTGGTGGGGAAAGGGGTGTTGGTGATTGATTCCCCTTTGTTAATGAACTGAGGCCTAGTACTTAACTGAGTTATTAAGTTCCTATCATGATAGATGCTTGGCCCTCTCAACACACACACACACACACACACACACACACAAAGTCTTGACATGGAAGTTGTAGTGTGGCAGACTGAGTCACAATATACTCTTTAGTTCATACATCTTCACTTGTAATTGTTCATTGCAGTGAGCACATTGGTCTGCTCAAGGCCTCTGGTATCTGCTATACTCTCAAAACTGGGACCTCACTGGGGCTTTTCTTGGATATCCTTTTGTGCCTTGAGTCATGGAGATTTTGCAGCTTTGGACCTGAAGATTTGGCCACTTCACATGTTCCAGCAGTTCTTAGATGAGTTGGTTGTTGGGGGAGGCCAATTTCTAGCTCTGGTTCTGTGCCTGGGCAGTAGCTGTTTTGGTCAGCTCACCTTCTCTTCCTTATCCTCACCACCAGGGTAAGCTTTCCAGCACTGCCCCAGCTAGCTTACTCGCTACAGCACGCAGTAAGGAGTGGGGCAAGTTCTGCTTTCATGCCCAGGTGAGGTATAGGGCCTGCTCTTCCGAGCACTGCAGCTAGTGAGGGGCAGAGGATGGGGGAGGGCACCTCTCCCTCAGTCACTTCACTATATGGGGCCATATGTCCTGTACACTTTCTCAGGGCCAGATCACCTGTGCCCCTTGTCAACAGTATCAGCTTGATCATGCTGCCCAGGCGTGGAGCAGGGCCACTCTTCTGAGTGCTGTAGCCAGTGAGGGGCAGGGTCAGTTTTCACACTCTTGTGAGCCCAGGACCATCTTCTTTCCTGCCTGTAGTTAGGTGTCGAAGGGCAAGGGGCGTCTCTTCCCTCACCCACACTGTGTGACAGACAACTTTCCTACTTCCACGCCTCCAGGAACGGGGTCAGCTCCACTGTGCTGCCCAGGCAAGGTTCAGGACCAGTTCTCCCTGGTGCTGCAGCCAGCGAGGGGTGGGGCCAATTCTCCCTGGTGCTGCAGCCAGCGAGGTGTGGGGCCTGTTCTCCCTGGTGCTGGAGCCAGTGAGGGGCGGGGCCGACTCTGTGATGCCCTCTCCGCAATGTCTTCAGTGGTAAGAGAAGTCATGGACATCAACACAGACTTAGGCTTCAGCAGGGCCACAGACCCAGACATGGTCCTTGTCAGAAGCCTAGGGTATGATGTCACCATGTCTCTGGTGGGCAATGCAGATCACTCAGATTGGGATGGCAGTTTCATGGCCATCAAACACCTACATGGCCTCAGGTGATATCCCAGACCTGGGCATCTTCACAGCCCTCAATTTCAACAGGAACCTTGGGCATCAATGCAGATCCTGACTGTTGCTGGACCACAGACCCAGACACAGCCCTGGCTCCAGTTCAGCCTACATGACACCCTGGCCCCAGTTGGCAGCTCATGTCATTCAGATCTGTATGACTCATACAGCAGCTCAGCCCTTGAACACCAACCCTGCCAAAGGTGGCAGCCCAGATTCAGGCATTCATGTGGCCTTTGGTGGCAACATGGGCCATGGACATCAACATGGACCCAGGCTGCAGTAGGACCACAGACCCAGACTTGGTGCCTGGCACAGCCTGGACCTTGGCTTGGATGTCTTCATGGACCTAGCTGGCATTTCAGGTCACTCAGGTTGGCATGGCCTCAATGGCAGTGTGGTACACAAGTGCCAGCATGTCCCCAGGTGGCAGCCCCAACCCTGGGCATCCACTTGGCCTTTGATAGTAACAGTAGCCACAGATATCTATGCAGACCCTGGCTGTGGTAGGGCCACACACCCAGACATGGCCCTTGACCGTAGTTTGGGTCCAGATGTCACCATGGCATCAAGTGGCAGCACATGCCACCCAGATCTGCATGGTTCTGATGATCACATGACCCTCAAATACCAACATGGCCTCACGAGTTGGCCCAGACTATGGGCCTCTGCATAGTCATTCATGGCAACAGGGGTCACTGAAATCAACATAGAGCCTGGCTGCTGTAAGGCTACAGACCCATATATAGCCCTTGGCAATAGTATAGGCCCAGATGTCACCATGGCATTGTATGGCAGTACAGGTTTCTTTGAATGGCTTAACCCTTGTCGGAGCACATTCCTTTAACCCCAACATGGTCATCTGTGGTAGCCCAGACTCCAGGCATCTGCAGGACCCTTGGTAAGGGGAGCCACTGGCATCAACACAGACCTCCACATTGGGTTAGGACTATGAACCCAGACATTACCATTGGCAGCAACCCAGGCCTAGACATCTCCATGGCCCCAGGTGGCAAGCAGGCCATCCACATCAGCCAGCTCCTCACTGCCCTCAGCTCTTCAGATCTGCCTTTCTCTCTAGCACGTGGACATTTCTGGCCCTTTTTGTCTTCCGTTTCCCTACCATATACACACTCAGCATAGTGGTGCCTGACCATCCAGCTCTGCAGGTGCTGGGCAGGTTTGTGGTTGGTCTCTCTGCTGTCCTTATTTTTATTCTAAATATATTTGTTTGTTTCTTTTTCTCACATGAAGCCTTTTCAACAAAAGTACTAATGAAATTTATTATTTTAATGCCTTCCTTTTTCTGTTTCTTTTGCTTTTTATCTTCTCTCTGTGTGTGTGTGTTTCAAGACAGGGTTTCTCTGTGTAAAATCTTTGTAGGCCAGGCCGGCTTCGACCTCACTGAGGTCTGACTGCCTCTTCCTCCCAAGTGCTGGAAGAAGCTAAGTATCTCCTGATTTTATGACATTGGATGAATGACTATAGAGGAGGGAAGTGATGTTTAAGAAGATGGGAAAGGGTTAAACAGATCTCTTGGCGATATGATGGGAAAAGAAGTGGCAAAGATTCCCTCTCACAACCCCACCCATTCCCACTGCACATGAGAAGTCTCAGACTTGGAGGAGAGAACATCCTGGCGGAGGGAGACTGTGAGGTTTCCTTGCATTCTGTGAGCGCAATAAAGGGATTTAGTATCTATAACTCAGAATGTTAAGGAGGTCCTTCAGAAAAACTGATTAGATGTGAACGAATTATGCTTCTGCTTTACCAGACCAAAGAGGTCAGGCAAGAGCCAGAAAATAAGAGACCTTGTAGCTTTTGGAGAGTCAGAAATCAATAAAACCATTTACAAATTTAACAAACATATGTTTTATTGTTTGCTTCTTGCTGTCAATAAAGAGATCCTGGGGGCAAGGACAGAAATGCAGTTCAATTAAACAGTGTGGGCTTAGTATGACAGAATCTGGGGTCCATTCCCAATCTTAGTACAAGAAGAAACACCGGGGTTCTATTAACACTCGGATCTTCCAAGCCATACAAGAACAAAAGGAAACAGTCAATGTCAAACAAGGAAAATCATATTTGAAACTATAATTTCGAAGTTAAATTCCCAGTTACTATGTTTGTGAATAACACAGCACCAACACATGGAGAAACTGAGTGCTAATCTTCATATACTCTTGCTCTAAGAAAACTGTGGTGAGGGAGAGGGAAAGAGAGAGACTAAGGGGAGGGAAATAGGGCTTAATTTTTTTGTTTCACCGTGTTTTTCTTTTTAGGGAGACCTATGCTCTTAGTTAAAGGGCTCCCTCTGGAAATGATTTGACAGATACAATGTGGCTACTTCTCTAAGAGAAACTCAGCGACTGGTGCAACCCTGCATTGCAGGTTATGGTTGCACTAACTGAATGAGAATTTGGGGAAGAGCACTTAATTGGAAATATTGCAGGGATGGGAGTGAATACCTTTGTTATTGTGATTCTTACATGTGTTGCAGAAAGAGATGTCCTTTAGCATGAAATACCCGGGGAAGACAAAAGACAAGTGTTGTCCTAACATAGGCAGAAGCAATCTGCCAGTGCACTGGACCATTTTGAGGCAGGAAAGCAGTTGTTGGGATAAAGGCAACAGCTGCAGCAACAGCACAGAACAGGTGTCCAATCAAATGTTCCCGGACCAGGGCTGGAGTAGAGAACAGGAAGAGGTGTTTTCGTTTCATAACACACGGTGGGATGATTGCAGAGCCCAGGCTACTGAGCTCTGCACAAATGTGTGTAACACAGCATGTCTTGTGTGGCCTTGAAAGTAATTTCAAGTCTGCAAACCATGTTCGTCTTGATGGATGTTGGATTGCTTAGGAATGGGGACCAGGAGACCCTCAATTTGGAGAGCACCTCTTTTCAGTCAGGTAGTAATTTCAGAAACCATTAATACAGCCTTATACTTACAGCATAAGCCATTGTTATGGATTCAGATAAGCATATGCATGAACATACTGTGTGTGTATGTGTGTGTATGTGTGTGTGCAAATGTAAATTAGTATCTCTACAATACAAATCATAAACTCAACAAGAAAATAAATTAACGAAAACACAAAACGTATAAAGATATCCCTTGTTGACAGACTATAAGAATCAATATCATTAAAATTTATATACTATCCCAATCCATCTGGAGATCCAACACATGACCCATGAAGAAACTGTTTATATTCTTCACTGAAATTTGGAAGAAAAGCCTAAAATTCCTATGAAATCACAAGAGTACACATAGCCTAAACAATCACGTGCCAAAGGGGGGAATCTGGAGCCAACATCATATTTGACATGGCTCAGTGATAGCATGCCTAGTATGTGCGAGGTTCAGGGCTCTCTCCAGTATTTAGAGAAAATAAAATATACTACAGAGCTATAGTAACTCCAAAAGTTCAACATTTTCAAAAACCTGACCGTCAAATCATTGGATCAGACCGGGGATCTAGGAAATGAAGCCACACATCCAGACAAACTATTTCCGATGGAGCCCATGCTGGGAAATGCGGTGTCTTTCGTAACCATGATGGAGAAAATGTGACAGCTACATGTACACAGGTGAAACTAAGCCCCAGCGCTTTTCACGCAGAAAAACCAATGCAAAATGGACCGAAACTATAAGTTAAAAATCCCAACCATCAAGAATAGTAGGGAAACTGAGTAAAATACTTCAAAGTACCTATATGGAGAAAGGTATGGGGGTAAGAACTCAGAAATCACAGTTGAAAAGAGCCAACATAGGCAAAAGTTTGCTAATGTAACAAATATATGCAGCAAGAAAATGTTCTCTTAGCCAAACCCGGAGACAGGAAAGAACATCTACAGAAAGGGAGACGATATTTGAAAAATATTTGTTTGATAAAGAATTTAAACCCTGAATACATAAGTCAAGGAAATGGATAGAAATCTAATGAAGACGTGAGTGTAGTATGTAAGCCATTTATTTCTTCAGAGACACAAATGACTAACAGCATATAAAATGCTCAGTAACTCCCTACAGAGCAACACAAATCAAAACAAAAATGAGATATTACCTCATCCAGTTAGAATCATTATTTAAAAAAATCATTTAGTTTGATGACAAAGTGAAGTAGAGGCACTCTTACATATTGGGAGTGGAATCAAAAGCACCAGCGCTATTGTGAAGAGCAGTCTTGAGCCATCTCAGAAACCTGTAAGTGAAACAATTGCACCATCCGTTTATCTCACTACCAGGCACGTACCCAAGGCAAGGGAAACGAGTCCGCTGAAGAGCTTCCTGTATGGTAGTGTTTCGTCAGTGTTCCTCACAACAGCTTGAGACAAGGAGCCTAGTCAAGTGTCCACAGACAGAAGGACAGATAAAGAGATCCAGAGCGTGGTGCATGTAACACTAGAAAGGGCGGACGTCCATCACAACAACAGATAAAGCAGAAGTCACCAAGGGAAGCAATGTGGCCGCAGAAAGATAAACAGTGCATGCTCTCTCACATGCTGCAGAAGAGAAAAGGGCAATCGCTACCACAGAAACAGTGAGGGGAACACTGATCCAAGGAGGCTGGGAGGGTAGGAGGGAGAGAGGAAGAGGCCCAGTAAGAGCATCAATGGAGACTGAAACAGGAGGCTGTGGTCCAAGTGTGCTGTGGCCCAGTGCATTAGTGTGCTTACTAACTCTGTACTTCACATAGGGAAAACCTCAAAGTTTCCAGTAAAATAAACGCTGTCCACAGAGACAGAGTGGACTGGTTCCCTGGCTTTAAAGCTCCAGGTAAAATATATTTGCAAATTATCACAGTGTACTAAGAAATATATGCAGTATTTATATGGTGGTTACTTTTATTAAAAGACATTTTATCAGGAAAAAAAATTTCAGGAACCAATACCCAAGAATAAAAACTGATATACGACTTCTAGAAATCTCAGCAGGTATCAGCACGGTAGGTAAAGAGGTGACCACACCAGGGCATCTGCCTCTTAAACACTTTTGAGCTACATAGACGTTCGTACCTGCTCTCCCAGCACTAACTCACAAGCAGGTTTTTGTCCTGAATCCTAGGCATTAGATTGCAGCTGTGTTAACCTGTGGGCTGTGCCCAGTTCTGAAGCCAGCATTGCCTTTGCTCTGGTTCCAGGATGGAGCCCAATTTTCGTCCTCACTCTCCTATTGCCGTTGTGTGGATAATTTTCTCTCATTTTTCCAACCAACGTTTAGGTCCCAGTGTTTAAATACATGAAGCAGATTTAAATCCTGAAGGGAAGTTTAAATGGAAATTTTCTTCATGGATAATATTTTGCATTGTGCAGTTTCCTAAAAACTAAGGATTCACATGTAAAATGAAAAGAAAAATAACCTAATTCTACTTCTGGAGAACCCACACACTATAAAGATGTGAGCCTGAAGCCTCACAACAAAACAATTTAATCCAAACTCAAGATCGCCCATGGGTGAGTGATTTCAATTAGAAGATAGAGTTCACATTCCTGGTTCTCTACCATTTAATCAAAGACAGCTTCCTTTACCCCACACCCCAATTCTATTTATTCAATTCCAAGAGAGTGCGGCTGCTTCTTGTTTTTAGTAATTTTTCCATTCCTTGGAATATCTTCCGAGGCACCGTCCCTTTCCTCCCTTCCTGGAACACATCCGTAGCCACCTGAGTTAAGCAGAACACCTGTGTCAGCAAGACCCAGACACTAGTCTCAAGATGCTTTTCAGCCAATGAATAATGTCCCCGATTGCTGCAAACTATGCCTGCGTATTAATTCATCTGAACAAACAGTTTGCTCATCTGTGTAAATACTTCTCCCAAGACAATGGATTGCTCATGTGAACAAACGGCTTGTTTGTCAAACAGTCTGCTTCCTAAGACTTCTTCCAATGTACTTGCTGTGCTGACTTTAATCCCAAGCAACCATGGCACGTTATTTTCACAATTCCACATCATCGCTTGCCTTGAAAGCCATCACTTAGCCACTCAATATTTGACTCCAAACTTTACACATATGCTTGACTGACTTCCCTTATGAGAGAGCTCTGAGACTGAAAAAGTACTATTTACATGAAAAGATTGTATGAAATCACTCTTCTATTAAGGAAATGATGGGATTTGTTTATTTCTTCATTCCACACTCAACACTACGCTAATATGTCAGGTTCTGTCATAAGAAATGACAATGGTAAGAAACATGCTTTCAGCTAGTGTAAAGCCCTGGCTTTGATCCCCAATGTCAAACAAATAACAAGAAGTAAATAAATAAGCAAACAAGAAAATTGGATCAAGTAATATAAGATCCCTCTGAAAAAGCATTTACGATTATAGAGAATATTTTTGCTTGCAAAACTGAATATTCAAAACAACAAATGGAGTCAAGAACTAATAAAGTCTTTTTTAAGGGTTTGTTTCATTCTTAATTATGTGTGTGCGCTGGTGTGTGCATGCGTAAGCACAGGCTCCTGTATTATGTGTGTGCTGGTATGTGTATGTGTGAGCACAGGCTCCTGTATTATGTGTGTGCACTGGTGTGTGCTTGTGCAAGCACAGGATCCTGTATTATATGTGTGCACTGGTGTGTGCTTATGCAAGCACAGGTTCCTGTATTATATGTGTGTGTGCTGGTGTGTGCATGTGCAAGCACAGGCTCCTGTATTATGTGTGTGCACTGGTGTGTGCTTGTGTGAGCACAGACTCCTGTCTTATGTGTGTGCACTTGCATGTGCATGTGTGAGCACAGGCTCCTGTATAATGTGTGTGCATTGGTGTGTGCATGTGAGCGCACAGGCTCCTATATTATGTCTGTCATTGGTGTGTTCATGTGCAAGCACAGGCTCCTGTATTATGTGTGTGCACTGGTGTGTGCATGTGCAAGCATAGACTCCTGTTTTATGTGTGTGCACTTGTATGTGCATGTGTGAGCACAGGTTCCAGTATTCCCTTGGAGCTGGAGCTACAGGTGGTTATGAACCAACAACCTATTGTGGGTGCTGGGACATGAACTCTGGTCCTCTATAAGCAGCCTGTTCTCTCAATGACTGAGCCATCTCCCAGACTGAAAATGTTTTTTAAATTAGTGTTTAAGACTACTTCCCACTTTCTCTTCTATCAGGTTCAGTGTGTTCAGATTAATATTGAGGTCTTTAATCCATTTGGACTTGAGTTTTTTTGCATGGTGATAGATACAGATCTATTTTCGTTCTTCTACAGGTTGACATCCAGTTATGCCAGCACCATTTGT
>LOEQ01004269.1:102864-116736 GCA_001685075.1 Bramus lutescens
CTTCCCACAGGGCAGGGAACCCTCACTGCTCTTTGGACTGGAAAGGGAGGGGGAGGTGGGAGGGGGAGGGAAATGGCAGGAGGGAAGGAGGTAGAAATTAATTAAAAAATTTAAAAAGTAAAAAAGTAAATAACTTATTGTTTAAAACAATACTTTGCTTTTGATAATTTCATCTATATACATCACTTATTTTATCCTCCCCTATTCTTTCCTCTTTTTCCCTCCACTCTCCAGAATGCTGCTTTCTACTTTTCTGTCACAGACTGATTTAAAATCCAGGTGCTCTGTGGTATTATTCTTTTTGTTCTAAGTCAACCTTACTCTGCTTCATACAATGAAACCCATGACCTTTACTGTATACACCACATTATCTTTATCCTTGGCCTTCATGAAGTGTGAGTCAGCAAACACAGGTATGTTGGATCTCCCAGGCATGCTGACATACATTCCTCTGTGTACACACACGGGAGCAGTACAGCTAGGTCATAGCTAAGAGATGCTTTCTCAGACTGGGATGACTTCATCCCAGGCACACCTCATAGTGGGCTGTGTTGTTTGCATGCTGCTTTCGCCTTCCATATATCTGGATTCTCCAGAAGCCGATTGTGAGAAAAAGATGTATAGGGAAGTTGGTAGGAAAGTAGAGAGGCAAGGAAGGAAGACGAAGAAAAGGAAGGGAGTCGTGATAATCTGCTGAGTTAGCTGTCTGAGGCCGCGATAGAACACCATGACCAAGGCATAGAAACAGTTTGCTTGGGTTTGCAGCTCCAGAGGGATGAATCCATGGCAGTGGGAAAACAGGGCTGCAAAGGGAAGGTGTCAGGATTGGGACCTTGCGAGCTCACATCCTCAAACACAAGCCTGGGGTAGAGTCTTAGATAGGGTTTGCTATTGCTATGAAGAGACACCGCGGTCATGGTAATGTAAAGCAAACATTTAACTGAGTGTGGCTCTCTCACAGTCTCAGAGGTTCAATCCGTCATGATCAAGACACGGAGAATAGCGACATGCAGGCACACATGGGGATAGAGCAAGCAACAGGAAGTCGACTGCCTGTCACACTGAGGGCAACTTGAGATAAAAGACCCCAAAGCCCGCCCCACAGTGACACACTTCCTCTAACAAGGCCATACTTTCTCATAGTGCCACTTTCTTTGGGGACCATTTCCTTTTAAACCATCACATGTAGAAAGAGGAAGCTGGAGGTAGGGGCAGGCTTTTAGTCTCAAGGCTGCCTCTAGTGGCCTTCTTCCCCCAGCAGTGCTGTGCCTCCTAAACCTCTTGAAAAAGTACCGCCAACTGGGGACCAAGCATTCAAAGGCCAAGCTTTTGAGAGCCACTTCTCATTCAAACCACCACACTAGTCAGTGTGATCAACTGGTACTTACTCTGGATGAGGACTCCAGGCAACAACATGGAACTCAAGCTCCCATCACCAAACAGGGAAACTGGATCCCTTCATTAGCAACTGTTCCTTTACCCTCTATCATTTATTACAATCCTTATGCTTAGAAGGCATCGCTCCCCATACAATTGTTAGATTTTTACTGCATGGTACTTAAGAATTACAAAGGTGTAGCACATTTTGCATGATTCAATTTAATTTCCAGCAATATTTTATGTCTTTGGTATGGGGGCGGGTAGCTCCTTCACTCATTGGAGACTACTAGATAAGAAAGGAAGCTTCCCTGTAGGGTAAAGAACCGGAAATCTGAGGCTTGTCCTCTTAGCCATGGGAGCCTCCAAGGATTTAAACACTGTTCCTGTGGGGAAGGTTTGTGTTGGGTTTTCTGCTTTGTTTGATTCTGCTAAGAAATCTAAGAAATCTTGAATTTAAATTGTCAGAGATTGCCCAATGTATTAACTGAGAAGTTTCTTATAAATTTCCTAAAATAATTTAAATTTTCTTTTTGATGTTTTTTTTCTATCAATCCCTGTGCTTTGAGGGTTAACTAAGAAAATTAGAGGTAAGTTATTTATAAAAAATAAATGATAGCATCAGAATGAGTCTGTGAGTGGCTTGGTTCTTACCACACATCTACTATGAGTACCAGGAAGGGAAAGCATGTGTATTCACTTTAGAACTCGGGAAATAGCGGTCCAAAGGCTGACACTGGTGTTCGTCAAAGTCACTGATGAGACAAGGCAGAGTTCTCTAGATGAGCCATCTTTTAGGAAGAAAATAAGTATAGTCAAATATGATTAAACTAAAAATTAATTCTGCTTTTACAGTAGTAAAAATTCTAATTCTGATTCAGACCCTAATGTGTATATGATTGTGGGCAAGCACACTTCTCCGTCCACACCAAATGACAGTTCTCCACAATGTTATGGAATTTAAATGATGAAGGAGAAGAAAAGACAAAATTGGAAAGCATTAAAGGCAAACCTCCCTTTGGTCTTTTACTTTCTGAAAATATACAGGATGAAAGGGGAATTAAAGATCTATGTACGGGAGAAGGAAAATGAATGTCCATATCTCACTGTATAAAAAATCAACTTTTAACAAGTAAGAATTTAAACTTTAGACTCGAAACTTTAGAATTTCTAGAAGACAACTGGACAAACACTTCAGGATGTTAGACTGTACTGACTCCAAGGAACAACAAGAAAACTTTAACATATGGGAGAATGTTGAGCCAAGTCTTCTGCACAGCAAAGGATGCACGCAACACAGCACAGGCAAGCACACAGCAGGGCTGGAGAGAAGGCACAGTGCTAAGGACTGGCTGCTCGGCAGAGGATCCGAGTTTGGTTCCAGCACCCATGGGAGAGACTCACAAACGCTTTTAACTCCAGAGTCTGGGAATCGGACAACTTCACCAGGCCTCTATAGGGTCCTGCACTCATATCTGTCACTTCATCCCCCCACACTGGTTCAGGTACAAATCAGGCACAAATGTACTTGTAATTAAAATAACACTGAATAAGGAGACATAGAGGTGGATAGCAAATGTATTAAAAACATACAGAGTCCTAACTCCCTGCATCACTATATTGTTCCCCATTCTTAACGTGGGAAAGACTTTCTTTAAAAAAAAAACCTAACTCCCCTTAAGATTCCCAGGTGTTGCCTAGAGGTGATGGCACATGCCTTTAATTCCAGCACTTGAGAGGCAAAGGCAGGCAGATCACAGAGAGTTTGAGGCAAGCCTGATCTACAAAGCAAGTTCCAGGACAGCCAGGACTGTTACACAGAGATGCCCTGTCTCGAAAAACTAAAAGATTACCATTTGTATTACCAGATTGGTGTGAGGCTGGCTGTCACTGCGCCTTGTGGCTGGGCAGAGAATGGGGACAGTGCATGGCCAGGTCGAGGGCTGGAGAGCCGCAGCTGCTCTCTTCTAGCTGGGGCAGACACGGTAGCAGCAGTAATAAGCCTGAGCAGGTGTGAACGGGTGTTGAGGCAGCTGCTCTGGCATGGCAGGGGTCTGAGGAGGGGGTCCAGGGAAAGCCTGGAACCCACTGGGAAGGAGAGCAAGCTGCCTGAAAAGTGGACACCCGGATGTGTGAAAGAAGTCTGGGCGGCAAGTGAGAACACGGGGCCGCCTGAACGACGCACCTAGCCAGTGATGGGCAACTAACTCTGGAGGCATTTGGAGCCCAGCCACCTGTGGCATGTGGGGCTGGGGGCGGGTGGCAGCTGGAGGCTGCTGTATAGAGACTGCATCAGGAAAACCCTGAACTCACATGGAAGAAAAGCCAGCTGTTGAGGTAGAGAGGTGGTGGCTTCACCGCCTTGATGGGAACTAATAATGCCCAACACATTAGGTGCTAGGTGAAGCATTTATCTAAGCTACTCTTTCAACAATAAAACCAAGGAGTCAGATTTCAGGCTAGAAACCCGATAGATCGAATGGAGTGACAGAGTGATGGAGGAACAGTCAGCTGACTCTTCCTCTGCACCTTCCCAGATCAAAAGGCCTACAAATCTTTCTAAGCCCCTCCCTATTCCTTCCCATTTCTCCCTATCCTAATCTGGGTCTACCAAAAACTGTATGATTTATTCCGGCAAGCTGAATATGGACTCTGCTTTCTGATTCAAGGTTTAACATTATTGGCTGTCTGGTAGTAACAGTGCCATCAAATCTCCTACAACATCAGCATCTTTTTCTGTTTTGTAATATGCACAATGTCTTTGCTCTAAGTCCTGGTCTCTTTAGATAAATATTGTCTTCTATGATTATATCTAACATCAGATACAGCCATCTAAAGAGTCATCTATGACTGGGAGTGTGCTAAGCCTTCCATATTGCTAAAGAATTATCCCATTCAATAGCAACAGAATGCCAAATAACCAGTGTTAATATTCCTTTCACTGCATCAGGAAATAGATTCAGAGAATGTGGGGTATTAGTCAAAGGTAGAAGACAGACAGCTCTGGGTAAACTGTAGTTCAGAGCTATGTCTTCAGATTTCTGGAAGCTGTCACTTTATAGTGTGTTACTGAAACTCTTTGCTTTTCTTCAAACCATCTTATTAAATTTCACAATGTTCTTTAATATAAGCATAGTAAATTTGATTTCTTTTTAATATTGAGAATGACTGTGCTTCATCCAGCAATTTGTGGGGTAGACAAACAACTAAATCATCCTGGTGAGAAGGTTCTCAGACATTTTTTCTTTTGCATTACATTCTGAGCAACAGAAGATAAATACTTCATTTTTCATTAAAATTATGTTGGAATTCGGTGTCAAATGTCCACTGTGTTTCTTTGTGTTTGAAGAAAAGGAAATAGAGATCCCATCTGGTTGAGATGCGTTCCTCGGTCTCTAACCCACCTCACTGCAGTGCTGTAAAATGTGTGATTCTTGTATAACTGAAGGATGACATTTATGCTATTCCAGACTCATGGAGTTGAATGTGTGCTTAGTGTTGGGTTTTAAAGCATAGAACAACAGGAAAAGGTGAGAGCAGTAGTAAATGGTGAAGAGAGAGTGGCCTGTTTCTAGAACCCTGTTGTCTGAGTTGTGTGACGCACTGATGCACTAAGATGTGTGAGGATCTGACTAAAGGAGCCAAGATGAGGAATTTGCAGCTGCCAAAGTCATCAAAGTACCTGCATATCTCTGATCTGAAATTTCAAAGTTTGAAATACTGCCAAGCCTCACGTTATAGAGATCCATAGATAGTGCAGCAAGTGGAAAGAGCCATACCTGCTACCTGTAAACAAGCAAAATAAAAACACACATGTGCTAAAGTTTTCTATGAAATTTCTTTCATACAAATGTACAGGGTATAAAGAACACATAAGTGAATTCCATGTCTACATTTGGGTACTCCCATGACATATTAATTACATGCGAACACCTAAATTTAAAAATCTATCACACTTCTGATTCCATTTCACAAAGAGGACCACATCTTGTATCACATGTTCAGGCCCATTTACAAAGAAAAGATACATTGCCACTTTCTAAATTATTAATAGTGATTAATCATACACTAATCCCTCACAATTTTTTTTGATGGTGAATATTACTGGGAAAAAGACTTTGTACCTTGGACTAAAAGCCACTTTTGGAGGTTTCCATGAGTCACTCATTGATATCTATGTATCATGCGGGTAAGTGTCTATGTCTCAGTCTGGCTTTTTCCATTTATCTAAAATAGTTTTTCACAACAGAGGTCTGTGGTTGCATAGAAGTGCTCATATCTGAGAAGCAGGTGAAAGCCACAGCTTGTCTATCAAACTTGTAAATTCTCTGGTATAGTAAAAAGAGGTTGATTCAAGGAACATGTCAAGGGAGACAATAAAAATGATGAGGCCAGATTTGACTCTACATGCTACAGACAGTGGGTGAGCACTGGGCCAGCTGTCATCATTAAGAGAGCCTTTGCAGTCGAGAGGTGGTGGCACACACCTTCAATCCCAGAACTCAGGAGACAGAGGTAGGTGGTTCTCTGAGAGTTTCAGGACAGCCAGGGCTACACAGAGAAATTCTGTCTCGACAAACAGAGAAGGTAGGAGATGGCTGGGGATGCATTCCTAGCATGGTGGCTCACAACCACTGACAACTCCAGTTTCAGAGGTATGATACACTTTTATGTTCTTTGAAGGCACCAGACAAGCGTGTAGTCCACATACAGAGAGTGAGAGGCCTTGGAGCATTCAGCTCTAAGCAGGATGCGTCTATTAAATCAGGGATCAGGGAACCTTGTGGAAGAGGAGGCAGAAAGAGTATAAGGGCCAGACAGTCCGGGGTACAGCAAGAAAGCAAGGTCCACAGGATCAAAAATATCAGGTCTCACCTGAACTCACAAGAACTGAGGCAGCCTGTACAGGACTGCACCAGTCTGTACCAGGTCCTCTGTGTATATCTTATGGGCTCCAGTCCAGTGCTTTCATGGGGCTTCTGAGTGTGCAAACAAGTGGGTCTCTTGGGTTCTTTCCCTTTTCTTTGTTTTACCCAATGCTGTTGTGTTAGGTTTTTTATCTTATTATATTTTTATTTTACTCTATCTTATTTTATTATTATCCCTTAGACACCTGCTTGTTTTCTATTGAGAGATGGAAAGAAAGTGGATTTATTAGGTGGAGGGGGGAACTGAGAGTAGAGAGAGGGAAAAATCATAATCAGGTTATTTTATGTGGGATAAAAACTATTTTAAATAAAATGGGGGAGTATGGAGAACGGTAAGCATAATGGAGATGGCCAGTTTTCAGTGGCTTGTGACTAAAAATGTTAGCGATTATTCCACCAAGTTAATAATATTTCGAGCTACCATCGTGGAAGAAAATTTATCAGGACATACAAAAATTCACAATTTAGAAGATGCTTTCTCGTGGCCCTTTGGATTTGAAGAACATTTCAGCTAATGAGTGCTTGTTCACAGCAGCATGAAGAATAAGACTAAGAATTAGAATTGGCTTCATTCTTGTGAAGGAATGGGTTTACTAAGTTATCGTACACCACTGAAGGAAACTATTGTCAGTGTTAGACCAGCTTTGAAATGAGTTGAGTATGATGAGCACTCTCCTCTTCTATAACATACATCGACTTAGATGAATGCGCACTTGGAGTTCGGAAGAAGGAGGAGGAGGAGGTGTTGGAGAGTTGAGTTGGTAAATAAAAGTGTCTGCAGCAGCAAGCATGGGGATCTGGATCTGAGTTTGAACTCCTAGTACCCAAGTCATAAGCCAGGTGTGGTTACATGGTCTCATGACCCCACCATTGCTAGGGATGGAGACCAATGGCTTGCTGTTCACCAAGCAAGCCCCATGTTCAAGAGTTATACGTTAAGGAATAAAGCAGAGACTCATATAGCAGGACACTGATAACCCTCCACTGCCTCCTACACACACACACAAACACACACACACACAGACAGACTCTGTCTCTCTCTCTCTCTCTCTCTCTCTCTCTCTCTCTCTCAGATAAAGTTCCCCAGGTCTTCCAAATATACTCAGTTAAAAAAAAATAATAGTCAGACTTCTAAGGTGCATTCAGCAGGTAAAGAACTTACTGATAAGCCTGATGACCTCATTTTCATCCCCAGAATACACATGATGGGAGGAGAAAACTGACAGAGCAAGTTGTTCTCTCATCCACATATATAAAAACATACAAAGATACACACTATAAACAAATGAAATACATTTCAAAAATTTCAGTGAATACTGAATTATCAAACGTACACAGCATTGTAAACAAAGACTGCTCTTTTGTTTCCTGGCTACCCATACCCAAATACTCCTGCAAAACTATATTAATTACAACAGTTTGGCAATGGCTCAGGTATATTCCTAGCCAGCTCTTACATATTAAATTAATACATTTCTATTAATTTATGTATCACCATGAGGCTGTGGCTTACTGGTAATGTTCTGACATCTTTCTCCTTCAGCAGCCACATGGCATCTCCTTGACTCTGCCTACTTTCTCTGATTTCCCTCTTGGCTTTACTCTACTAAGCCATTGGCCAAAATAGCTTTATTCATCAACCAATAAAAACAATACATATACAGAAGGACATCCCATATCATAGCATAGGCATAGTAACCAACAAAACCAGAAAACATAACATACAGCATTACTGTATATATGTTCGTACATGAATATTATATTTTATAACTCTTTAAGCAACTGTTTCTTCAGTAGCATAAACTCCTCACCATTAAATGACAGAAATTACAGCCTAATGTCTGACTTATTTTACTCAAAGTCCCCAGTTTTCTCATCAAATATTTTTTTTCTAGCAGAAACAAAAATTATTCAAGAACCCACTTAAAAATTACTACTTTTAGTTAAAGGGCACATATTTCAATAAAAAACTGTACTATGTAAAATATTATGATTTTTATTCTAGTGGTTTCCTGTTTCTATTAAGGGAAGGTCATGATTTGTTACTTATAATCACTGGAAACCAATTTCAGCTAATTTAAGATGAAAGGACAGTTATGAAAAGGATATGAACCAGAGGACAATTTCCAGAATGACAGGGGAAGGCCCTAGGGATTCTGTGCTGCAAGACATCTGCAGTGTGGGAGCTCATGTGTATGTGCCTGCCTAATCAATCTTCAGAGGCTGTCTATAGGGAAGTGAACAAAAGCATAAACATTTGCTAAAGAGAAGAAAATATCAGAAGAGAGATGAGGCTCCAGCCTTGAGTCACAACTCCTCCCAGCACAGACACATGCCACTCCAGAAAGATGAACCTTCCACCCTGGGCAGGTGAGCCTCAGACCTGGGGAAGACTGAGATCCCCCTTCCCACAGTTCCATGTGCAGGCTATAGCGCTTTCTGGGAAAGCAGATTTTCTTCTTCCTCATCCTTCCTCAGGATCCATGCTGCAGAAGCTGAAACAAATGGATCCTGCCCTTGGCCATTCAGCCCTCAGCCACAAGCAGAGAGATGTGCCAGAAGTAAAGGCTGGAAATAAAGAAGCCCTAGCTTCATTGACCCTCAGTCATTCCTAGCATGGAATTTTCATGAAGAAGAAAGCCAGAAAACACAAACTACCACTCTGTTCAGTTCCCTTATTCTACTTTAAAATTATAAAAATATCTTATATATAAATACTTATATGTATACATTATTATTATTCATGAACATGAACATACATGCATACATACACACACTGAACAGCAAGCTTGTCTTGGAGCAAATTTGAGTTTATAAAATAAATTATCTAAAAATGCCCACATTAAACAGCAACAAAAATATGAGACATAAATAAGCACTACAAACTATCTGTCAGAAATTCAGATATCAACTTAGCATAAAATTCCAGAGTCAACTGTATATTCAAAAATTAAACAAATGAAACATTGACAGACTTTTGATGTATTTTTCTAGAAGGCCCATGTGTTAAAAGCATAAATATTTTTCAACATCTACCAACTATAATGGGATGAATACTATACACTGACTAAATGGAGATTCCATATTTTATTTAATACATCTTATTTAGAGTATAATTAAATTATTTCCCCTTTCCTTTCTCCCTCCAATTCCTCCTATACTCCTTATCTCCTCCTCAAACATTGGCTTCTTTTTCTTTTATTACTATTGTGATGTTATGTTTGAGTCTCTTTTTATTGTTTGTGACTCCATATTTTAAAAGTAAAATCATCAAAATAGAAAATTCACTTGTGGAAAACAATGTTAGATTTCAAATACAAAAAAAAAGGAACAGTACATTTACATTTGAAAAAAGGATGTATTGTCCACAGAACACAGAGGTCAAAATAGAAACGAAGAAAAGCAATTACAACCTTCAAGGAACATAGGCCAGCACTGGGCCCCACAGACACACATGCAGATGAGTACTAACAGAGATGGTCTATTTCAGAAAAATAGTATTAAATAAGATTTATTTCAATGAAGAATTCATAATGTGTTATGTATGTATAAGGAGCATAACAGTAATGCCTATCAGAAGGAGAGAGCAGGGCTGTATAGAAGCAATGTTCCTATTGTAGCTGTAGTGAAGTCACAGCAAAGTCAAGGAAGATCATCTATGACACACCCTAGAAATGCCTAAATGGCTTTCTTATAGCAGTGCAGAGAATCATAGCAGAAATAAGATTATCAAAATATTTGGTTATGATAGAAAAAAGCAATAAAGGATAAATGAAGGAGTTAAAAAGAAGAAAATTAGTAGAAACTATAATTATACGTAAACCAAATTTTAAGTTATCAGAAATAATGACAAATATTAAGGCATATATATATACATATATATGCCATGCCTCTTGGAAATATAATGTTCCCCCTAAGAGCCATAGACAATGTAACAGAAACGCCAGGTGTAAAAGAAAAATACCTTTCACGTCCTAGAGATTCTCAGGACAGTATAGGCCTTTACTATTGCCATGGATGCCTTTCCAAAGCCAAAGGTAAGACCCTGTTGCTGAAGCCGTCACAAACTTCAGACACAGGATTCGGAGGATCTGAGCCAGAACAGACCTGGAAGCTCCCCCGTAACGATGAACTCTCAACAAGACTATCATGGTTTGTGTTGGGGGTAAACCCCACTAACCCTCTCGGGGTTCAGAAGAATCACTATAGCAGACAAAAGCTGGCTAAAGATAGCTGAAGGTAAATAAAACAAATTAGCTCACATACGTCTTTTATCATGTCTCATTTCTTTTGCCTAGGCTCTCTCTAATTTGTTGCTCCTCTTTGCGGCTCTTTTGCTGCTCTCCCGCTGGTCCCTCTTCACTGTTCATCCTTGTTCCACCCAACCCACATGGTTTTTTTGTTTATATCCCACCCAGACAGTTAATGAGCATGCAATACACAGAATCACAAAAAGTGGCTGAATCTGGAAAGGAGGCACCTTGCATCTCAGAGGGCAAGGCTCTGAAGTTCCCCACAGATATCAGGTGGATTAATTAAGAATCAATACAAAATTCCAAGAAGGTTTTGTGCACTCACTACGTGTCGTAAGTGTAACTAGTTAAGCTAGACATCTGTGATGAATAATTGCAGAAAGACATAGCGGAGCTCTTCCACTTCTTTTCTTGGTGGCTGGAAACACAGCCTTGGCAACCATAGTAACTCTGCTTTCTTTGTTCCATTTGATATTTTTTTGCTTCTTTGTCAAAAATCAGGAGTTCGGAGATTTGTGGATTGATATCCGGGTCTTCTATTTGGTTCCATTGGTCCTCCTGTCTGTTCTTATGCCGACACCAGGCTGTTTTCAGTCCTGTAGCTCTATAGGAAAGTTTGAAGTCAGGGATTGTGATGCCTCCAGAAGTTCTTTTATTGTACAGGATTGTTTTCAGATGAATCCCATTATGGAAGGGAGAAAACTGAGATTTTACATGATTTCTACAGAATTGACTGTGACTATCCTAAAGACAATGTTCCCGAAGCTCTGCAAGTTGGGTTCTCCATATGGAGTGCGCAAGCCCTTTGAGAGGTTATCTGATCCCAGTCAGTCGTAGACACATGTACATACGAGCAACATTGAGTGGATGCAACAGGTTCTATTAATATCCATATACAATTTTATATATGTGTATGTGTAATAGTAAAAATTCAAGAACAGATCATGAATTTAAAAGACATGCTGCTTAAAAATTTTAAAGATTCAAGCATTATTATTTTTGTATTGAACATATATTTATAATACATTTAAATATATTCATAATATATTTTAGTATTAGATAAATAATTTATTACAGATAAGATTTTAGTATTACATATATGTTTCAATATAACAATATTAATCAAGTGAGGTATTTTCCTCCATTCTTTATTAGCCAGTGTTTTATAAATATTTTAAACAATAAAAGTGTTTAATAGTAAAATAACTTTAATTACTTTAAAAATAATAGCTCAGGAAACTTTCTTTCTTTAATATTTATTTATTTATTTATTTTACAGTGTTCTTCCTACATGTTTCCCTGCAGGCCAGAAAAGGGCAGCAGATCTCATTACAGAGGGTGCTAAGCCACCATATGGTTCTGGGAATTGAACTCAGAACCTCTTTAAAAGCAGCCCGTGTTCTTAACCTCTAAGCCATCTCTTCAGCCCCTCAGGTACATTTCAATCTTTTGTTTTACAACTTCACATTCCTCTCCCTAGTTACAGGAATTCCCAGTATTGTGTTTCCAGTTTCTGTGATAACCATCATGACAAATAGCAACTTAGATGGGAAAAGGTCAATTTGTTTTATGCTTTACACCCCGTTATCCAAGGAAATGAGGGCACGAACTTCAGACAGGAAGTAGAGCAAAGACCATGGAGGAATGCTTCTTCTAAACTTGCTTCTTCTGTTTGCTGAGCCTGCTTTCTTATATAGCTAAGCCCACCTAGATAGGAATGGTACCATCCACAGTGTGCTGGGCCCTCCCATACCAATCATTAGTCAAAATGTGCCACAGATTTTACCTACAGGCCAATCTGATGGAAGCAATTTCTCACTTGAAGCTTTGTCTTCACAGGTATGTCAAAGGCTTGTACAGAGTTGAAAGAAACCAACCAGCACACCCCACTACTTTCTGAAGGTCTCTGGGCATTTCTTCATTACTTCAGGTATGTTGCAGATATAGCTCACGGTCCTTGGAAGGTAGGTGCTCTCACCTGGGCATTTGGGAGAGTTCCTGTCTCATTATCTGTGGTTCCTGATTCATTGCTGACTCATAAATCTTCCAAGGATGGCGTAGATTACTTCTAATGAAGCCTTCAGCTCAGAGTCGGAAACACCTGCCCTACCTCTAAACTGTTGAGGAAGCTTTAAGTTCTCTGCTCTCCTACGACTTAGTAAAATTAATGACCCAAAAGTAAGAGTTAAATCCTCTATATTCCTTTCTGGAAATAAAAAGTAGAACACGAAGGGCTGGGAGGAAACACACCAAGAGCTTTTCAGAGGAGCCAATAAATTACGTTATTTCTAATGTGTGGCGTTCATTACAAACAGCAATTAGGTTGGCAAGAGGCTCTGAAGTGTAATTGGAATGTGGACACTGAAGGCTTGAGGCAATGGTGTAAATATTTTCAAATACGATGTGATCTTGGTTGATGGTAAGTATACAGGATGCGTAGTTAAACCTGGGTTGCTAGCTAGACACTTAGTGTTTGATTTTAGAAAATGTGATACACAAATATAGACACATTGGAGCAATTAGGGTGTCTCTAGCACCAAGAGAAAGATAAAAGATTTCTGCCTCCTATTTCACAGGTGAATGGAGCCATGAACTCACATAATTTAAAACTATTTGCTTTCCAGAGCTTCCATCCTCTGGGTTATATGCATATTAATTAGTTCAGCAACTGTTTCCTGAGTTCCAACTGCAGGCCCAATGCTCTAGGGAGGTGTCTGTGCAAGTGCAGAAACATGGAGAGAAGAAACTGTATACATGTCAGGTGGCTTACGCTACTGGGGTGGAGTTGAAGAAAGCAGTTCAAAGGTGTGTATGAAGATACACACAGACACAGGCAGACAAGTTCATATGTGCTTCTATTCAAGAAGCTACATGGGTTCTATCACCCTCCGTTAAGTTTAGGGAATCACAGAAATCCTATTTAGTTTTTAAATCCATACTTTTATTAATCTATGTGGACAGGCTTTTACCTATTAAAATGAAAATTATTTTCAAATTAGCTACCAAGGAAAGATCAAGTTTAATGTACAAACTCGAGATACACCTAAAGTCAATTCCAAAAGTGTACATAATTTTAAAATAAAAGTCAATGCCCTTTATTTATGGCTAGAATCCACATAGTTATCCTCCTGAATATCAGAAGTAGACAAGATTTCCAGGCAAAAATTAGGAGCTAGGAGGTTGGGTTGGGGTTGGGGTAAGGGGAGATAGGGAGAGAGAAGGGAGAAGGGGAGGATGGGGAGCTCTTGGGGGATTGGGACGGTTGGGATGGAGGAAGGGTAGTTATGGGAGCAGGGAAGTAGATATCTTAATTA